>PVJA010050713.1:0-13166 GCA_004027025.1 Myocastor coypus | reverse complement strand
GATCCCTCGTTCTTCTCCCCACTCTCTCTGTTCTGGTAATTCTGCTAGTAACAGCGTGGAGGACCCCTACGACATGGACAGCATCAGTAATGGTTACGGTCTGCTGCGTATTTACTGCCTTGTGCTGAACTCCACCAGGGCCTGGAACTTTGGCGGCCTCCGCACCCTTTTCTCCTTCAACAACATCAGACCCCGCAGTCTCTCCATCTCCCACACTGCGAAGCTCCTTCCCGGGGTTATTCTTCTTCATGGCAGTCTGGTGTAGAAACACATCTTCCTTGGTGCCATTCCTGTTGAGGAAGCCATATCCCTTTCTTTCTTTCTTTCTTTCTTTCTTTCTTTCTTTCTTTCTTTCTTTCCTTCCTTCCTTCCTTCCTTTCTTCCTTCCTTTCTTTCTCTCTCTCTCTCTTTCTTTCTTTCTTTCTTTTTCTTTATTACATTTAATAAATAACAATGTGGCAGTTTCAAAAACACATTAGTAGTACATTTCCAGTATTTGATACAATGCATATTATTGTTCTCCTAGTAGTTATACAGAGCACAAGGTGTAGGCATGGTAATTTTTCTAATCATTATTGGTACAAAGAAAAAAAAAATCTTCTCACTGAACTAAGAGCATGTAGTTGTATACATCATCCCATGTTAGCGGCAAGCATGGGTGGTCCAGTAGTAGAATTCTTACCTCCCATATCCGTTCTTACATTGAGCCACTGTTCCCAAAGCCTTGGTTGTGATGATCTTCTTGTCCCCGGAGGTGCCTATGTGAGTCCGCCCAGGCGCTGCTGCCGGTGTTGCCAGGCTTGGTGTCAGCAACGCTGAGGGCAGAGGTGGCTGTGAGCAGGGCGGTGGGTGGCTGCTGGGCCTCCGCCTCCCTCGATGCTCAGGCTTGCCGTGATGGTGACTGGAGCCCGGCTGGAGGGGCTACAGCACCTCCCAGGGTGTGATGCTAACTAGGCTGGCAGCGGTGGGGCTGCCCAGGGCTCTCTGGGGTCCTCTGTCCATGCCCACTACTGATCGAAATCCATGGGGTATTATATATCTGAACTTTATTCCTTTTTATCCCTGACGAAGGGGTCAAAATACACAAAGATCCAACTGTACAGAAAATAAGAATTTCTCCATGACATTAGGATATAATTCTTAGCAGATACAGAAAAGTCATGTGGAGTATGAAGATTTTTCATCATATACAATCAATCATAGCAAAATTCTGGGCCAGCCAAAGAGCTCAGTGGATTATAGTGCCTCCTTAGGCAGATACAGGAAGCAGGGAGTTCGATTCCCAGCCTGCCATGCTGGTGCTGCCCCCAGGATTCACTGAGGCATGATTGAGACTGGGTGTGGTGGTACATGCCTGTAATCCCAGCTCTGGGTAAGCTCAACACAGGTCAATCACTATGGGTCTGATCTGCATAGTGAGACCCTGTAGACCCTGCGGATGCTGTACTAAGAAAATATTAAAAAACTCACGCTAAAATTCTGACAAACATGTTTTTAACATCCCTACAAGTCAGACAAAAAAATAGAGACACCCTAATTCCAAAACTTGTCAAACATCTAATATTTATTAATAAATGAGTGATTAAACAAAATGTGGCCTATACATGTATATGGAGAATGTCCTGTGTGCCTCAGAGACACTTTAAATTAAATTTCTTGGGACTGTTGATATTTCAAGGAGTTGCAACATGAAAACTGGCACATTGACAATGCTAAGATATCCTAGCATGCTTCAGGCGCGTCTCGGCTTCTGCTCTCGCTTCTCCTGCTTTGCCAATTTCACAGGATCAATAATAATCAAGCATCATCCCTCTCATTCACACTACGCTTGTCCAGGGCACAGGAGCTGGGGGGAGCTTCCTCTGCTCTGTGTGCTCTGAGTGGGAGCGCAAGCCAGGGATCACCAACTCCAGTGCCAGCAGTGAAAGTTTACCCGTTCCAAACAGCACTTTGTACTTCTGAGTCACATGAAAATGAGTCCCTCCAGTCAACATTCCAGCTACAACCTTCAGACCAGTGGTTCCTGGCATGGTTTTCATCTTTCGCTCTTCTTGGCCAAGGGGAAAGCAAACTCCTTCTTCTGTTCCTTCCCAGTCCGCCCTGTGAGCTGGCTTTGTGTATCCTTCCTCCCAAAAGATTCTTTCTGAATGCAAATTAAGTACGTAAAACTATGCAACCGATGTTACTAACTTAATATGAAATTCCTCATTTACATTTGGAATTACATTTGGGTAGATTGCAAAAATATACAGGTAGCAGCTTGCTACCCAGAATGCCTTAGGAATAATAGTTTAACTTAAATATACTTAACCTCTCACTTAAATGCTCACTTTTTTGCAGTACTGAGAGCGAACTGACAGGGAAACATGATTATATTGCTACACACATCCTGTAAATTTTCCAACTGGAAAAAAAGAGCAAGAAAAGTTATTTTTGAAGTTACTGCAAGGTGACAAGAGACCATGCTTGAAACCAAAATGCTTTTGATCACGTTAATGACCTCTACTCACAGATATGCCGATCGTTTTTGCTCATCAGACACACAAGCTTGCTTAGAGGTCCAGATCGCAGCGCTGCTGCTCTAACATATTCATGGGGAATATTGTGAGTCTCTATCTTTGAACCATAATAATAAAAATATAGTTTTGAACCTCCATGTTTTGAGATTATGTAAATATTGGGACCATTCCCTTTGAAAACTAGAAAATGAGGGTACTTGTTCTGAAGACTAACAGATATTCATGTATGCTGTGGAACATTAGGTATAAGAGGGCAGTTTTGGGGTATAAAGAAGGTAGACTCTCCTAAAGCAAAAGATCTCAAGGAGTTTCTACAAATACATGCACACACACACACACACACACACACACACACACACACACACACACTCACTCAGGCAGCGCATAACATCACCACCAACATGACATGAAACTGAAACCTAAAATCTCGGAGTCTTTGTTAACTCATACTTTTTCCCTTCCTTGACGCTGTTAGGGTGTGTGTGTGTGTGTGTGTGTGTGTGTGTGTGTGTAAGGCAGAGAATAAAGGAGTGAGTGAGTGAGCGAGCGAATGTGTGTACGCGAGGGAGAATGAATGCCGGAGTGCACGGGTGAATTTGCTAAGCAAGCGCAGAGGAAGCATACTTCACCTCCGTTGTGTGACAGCCAAGCGACGCTGGCAGCGTCACTGACTCACAGACTTCATCCTATGCTTAGAGAGAATGTCTTCAAAATCACTGACTGGAGCCCCATACTGTCCCAAAGGAGAAACGGAAGGGAGGTGTAGGCCTAATGGAAGAATCAAACAGGAAGCTAGCAAATTCAACACGCATAATCTGCTCAATTTCACAGTCAGTGCGGAAGGCCAGACTGGGGAGCTCGGCCCGCAGAGCAGCGCAGCCTCCGCTCTGGACCCAGCCCTGCAGACCTTGACTCAGGTCCCCCACACGAATTCAGGGATGAAAGCGCGAGAGCACGGAGAGCACCCACAGTCTGCTCGCTTTAGGGTCAACTCCATGTGCTTATTAGGACACAGAGCAGAGCTGCCTTCACAGCCCGGCCCTTCCCACTGAGCGCAAGCACTCCATGCACACAACCAAAACCTGAGTGTACTGATTTGTTTGTGCACGCACTAGACTGGCACGTCATAAGTACTCTCCCTAGGGGTTCCGAGGCGTCCAGTGGAAGCTCTGAGAAACACTTTGCACAAATTATACCACTGAAATACTCTTTAGGCAGATCACGAAAAGCACCACAGCTCCTGGAGACGGCCACACCACCTGTCTCCAAGCAGAGTGGGCGCACGGCTAACAGCCACAGCAGAAGAGGTGCTCAGCGGAGGAATCCAGCGCTCGCAAGAGTCGCATCACCTTCCGTGGGCAGAATTGCATTTCCAAGAAAGCACAACGAATCATGGTGAATTTAATATATTGTGGACGTGAAGGAAGAACACAAACTATAGGTGAAGAGAAAATGGTAGAGAGAGGAAACGTTCCTCCCCAGGAGGCAGCGTGTTGCTGGAGGACCAGGCTCCGCCCCACTCTGCTTCCCCTTGCTCCTGGAGACGGTGGCTCCTGGGCACAGCCTGCTCTGACGTCAGCCTCGATGCGAGGCACTGCAAAGTCGTGCCGCAAGTAACAGGGCCGTAAGTTAGTATAAAGCAGTTTGTGGGGCGCTATTTCAGTCCTCAACCTTATATACTTATTTTTTAATCTGATTTCATCATATTAAAAGTTCTTGATTTTTGGCACGTATTTAGCATTAAGTATAGTTCTTATTGCTGAGTATGGTGGTGCACGCCCATGATCCCAGCACTCGGGAGGCTGAGGCAGGAGGATTGGTGCGAGCTTGAGACCAGCCTGGGCTGAAAAAGTGAGCTCAAGGCCAGCCTCAACTGCATAACGAGACCCTGTCTCAAAAGCACAAAAAGAGAAAAAATGTATAATTCTTATTATGAAGCATGAGATTTTTAAACTACTTATAAACATTTACCTTTTATAATGAACTGGCAACAAGTACCACTGGCATAGAAATGATAAATACACAACTTTTAAAATTGAATTATGGGGGCTGGGGAGATAGCTCAGTAGAAAAAGCGCTTGCTTGGCCAGGGAAAGGGCCTGAGCTCAATCCCCCGTTCTGCAAAATGTTAAATAAATAAATAAAAAAACTGAGTTAGATTTTAGAACATGTCTAAACATTAACCGTCAAAAAATTCTTCACTACTTACATTCAACATGGTAGTGAATAGTCAATGCGTAACCTTTCAAAATCACCTTTTAGCACTTTTATAGTTCTTTCATTCTCTTCATCGGGGTGGGGAGGAACGTCCCCCTCAGCAGGGCAAACATAAATCTCATGTCTTCTTGGGCAAGGTCATACACACTGACACTCCAGCAGTCTAAGAGGCTGAGGCAGGGGTATTATAATGAGAGTCCAACCTGGGCATTGAATTTAGTGAGACCTTGTGTCAAAAATAAATAATTAGAAAAGAGCTGGGTCTGTCACCCAGCGAGGGTAACATCGTATTTAAGGGCTAGGAGCCCTTCCCGCTGTGTATCTTTGGAATGTAATGCATGCTGAATTTTCTAGTAAATTAAGGGTAGGAATGTAAATACTTGAATTGCTCAGAACACTGTAAATAGAACATCTGTCACCTAAAATGTTCAAATTTCCTTTGCAGAATTTGAGAACACTTACAGCAATTCCAATAAACTGATAAAATTTAAAATTGAAAGTATGTTTATTATTGAAGCATAAGCAATAGCAAGCAATATAGCTTCTTTGGGGAGGAAATGATAGGCCTTTATAGAGACACGTTACACCTTATCATCTTTCTGAGCCTTAAATACACCCCGACAAGAATTACACCTGTGATTTGTTGGCATTACAGAAAGTGCTTTCCCTGGGCATTTATAATGAAAACTAAAATTAAATTTTATGCTCTGGGAGCTGAGACAGAGGATCAAAAGCTCCAGCCCCTCCTGGGTGACTCTGTCACTTAGCAAAGCTCTATCTCAAACTAAAAGAAAAGGGGCTGGGAAAACATGTTTATTAGGGCTTGTGAGGTAGCTCTGTGCAAACCCCTCAGTTAACCCAGTAGGTCTCAACTTCCTGGAAAAATTAAAATATTGGAAACAATTCTAGTTGAATTTGATAGGATATATTGCATATATAGAGGCACATAGT
Source organism: Myocastor coypus (assembly GCA_004027025.1). Taxonomy (NCBI): domain Eukaryota; kingdom Metazoa; phylum Chordata; class Mammalia; order Rodentia; family Myocastoridae; genus Myocastor; species Myocastor coypus. Next base: position 7,479 of record PVJA010050713.1, on the reverse strand, counting down.
TCAGAAATGCTCAAATAATTCAATAGATACAGAAGTACGAACACCGTATGTCTTTCAAGAGTATCTATGAGGGGTGGTCTCAGTGGCTATAAAATCAAAACAGAACTCCAGAAAGTCACCGGAGTGGAATAAACCCTGTACCAGTAAATTTCAGACAAGCTAAGAGAAAGATTCCTTCATACAGAAAGCGCACAACTTGACCTAGCGCACAAAGATAATGATGAAGCATAAAGAAAGAATAAGGTGAATGGAAGAGTTTACAAAAGAAGGCTGCGTACAGTTCCGCACGTTTGTGAGCAGCTTTTGAAAAGCAGTGACATTAATATCTGAGAAAGTAATGGCAGAGTGTCAACTTCGGGGGCAGCCAGCGTAGCTCTCTGTTCCAGATGTCTGCTGCAGATCTCCTGATCTTCAGTCACTAGACAGTGTGTGTTCGTTGAGTCTTGAAGCACTTACATGACTGTTTTGGGAGAATTTAGTTGAACGTTTTTGGCACTTTGCCATCATAAACCGTAACTTTCAATTCTTTCCATACGTGTTGAAGATCAGCTATAGGCTGGATATTGTACCAGGAGCTGGTAGCCAGTGTGCACAAGGAGCAAAGATCATGTATGTACACACGTACTGTGGCTGCAATAGATATGTTTGTGCACATGGCTTGTCACGATTATGCACAAATGTTTGACATTTGCCAGAAGGAAAAAATATTTCATACTAAAGGAATTTTTAGGCATATATTCTAATAAGCATGCTAGATTTTTTTGAGCCATAATAAAATAAGGCTTGTAGTGTTCCTTGTACTTTGAAACTTATTTTCAAGTAGTAGATAGCTGCTTTTTTTTTTTTTTTTTATTTGTGGAACCGTGGCTTGAGCTCAGGCCCTTGTGTTCACCGGGCAGGTGCGTATTCTACTGTACTATCTCCTCAGCCCCTTGCTGCTAATTCTTTATTAATGGATCAAATAGTTGTTCTGGCAATACTGCAATAGTCACATGAAAAGTGTGCTGAGCCATTGTCATGGTTCATACACATTAAGAAAGCAGTGGGCTACGTGGGGTTCCCTGTCGCTTCCGAGACGTCCTGGCAGCCATCTCCGTGGAAGGCGGACACGTTCTCCAGCTCTACATCCCGGAGCGCCAGCCGCCAACCCCGCAGCGCAGATTCCTCCTCCCGTCACGCAGGCTGTCGCCGTGTCTCCTCTCCTGATCCTCACTCCCTTCCTCAGTTACTGTCTCCTCCTTTTCCTGATTCAAACCTTCTTTTACGCCTTTATTTTCTCTTCATGGCAAGGTGGCAGTTTTTTTTGTTTTTTTTTTTTTTTTCTTTAACTTAGGCCAAAGGGCTGGCCAGATAGCTCAGTGGGATTAAAGCACCTGCAAGCAGGCACATTGGCTGGGGGTTCAATCCCTGGCCTGCTGTGCCAGCCCTGCCCTGGGGCGCGCTGAGATGTCAGTTGAGACTGGGTACAAACCTGTAATCTCAGCTCTTGGGAGGCTCTAAACGGGTGGGTCACTACAAGTCCAATCTAGTAGTGAGATCTTGAACCCCTGTAGACCCTTCCCTATATTGCAAAAATCTAGGCCATATAGCCCAGCTGGCATGGAATGGAAGCCTGGGTATCCAGAAGCAAGTTATGTCAGGATATTATGACGTTGAAAAGTAAACCTGACACCGCCACCCAGTAACTTCCCACGTATTTGAATCCTCATTTTTATAGAGGACAAATGGGAAATTCAGCAGAATTCGGGAATCCTCCACCAATGTCCACTGCTTCAAGTGGAGTTTGGCAGACCACTAACTTGGGATCCGGCTGGTGCAACGGCTCAGAGCTCGTCCTCTGAATCCTAGGCTGGAGGAAATGTCCCAGCGCCTGAAGGGTCTCATCCCAGCGCTAGCCCCAGCTGTCTCTCACGTCGGGGCATCGCCTGCACGTGTGCAGCAGAGACGGTTCAGCGCCTTCCTGGCTGCAGCGCTTCAAGAAGAGAGTATCTAGTGCTTCCTTGCCGTCTTCACTTATGTTGTTTTGTTTTGCTTCCAGCCATAGTGATTGAAGCCCAGGCTGCATGCAGGCGCACATCCACCGAGCTACAACCCCAACCCCCGAATCTCTATTCTTTATTTTTTTTTCTGGACCATTTGTTACACAGTCCACGTGGCATAGCTCCTCAGCTTACCCCAAATGCTGCTGCGTCCTGACGTAGTAGCGATCAGCGTCGAGGTTCCCCCAAATGCTATTTCATTTGAGTAAGTTGTGTTGTACAATTTTTGGTCTGGTGTCGAAAGAAACAATGAGAAGACCCGATGAATGTAGTTTCAGAGGACTCACCGAGATTTCTCTTCCTCAGCAAGCCCAGAGCCTCAGAAGGCTCTTCTTTTTATTTAGTGTTACAAAAATGGCTAAGAAATATACGTCATTACTTTAACATACACAACATATTTTAGACATGACTAGACACATAGCTCACACTAATACTAACAGACACAGCTCACACATATGCCAACAAATAATACTTTAAACAGGAAAAGAGACAACTGTTGGTGTCATGTAAACAAGGAAGGAGGCTTCCACGGGAAGAGTGGCCATCTGAAACCTTGAGCCCCAGCTTTCCAAAAATCTCAGACAACAAAAAGCAGCCCTCCTTGGGCTCTGTCTATAACTTGAAGACAAGACCCACAAAAAGAGCTGCCATCCAAAGCTTTAGGCCCCAGTTTTCCGAGACTCCCAAACAACAAAAGACAGGCCTCCCTGGGCTCTGCCTATAACACACCACTTCTACAAACACCAACTGGCCTCCAATCTTATCTCTATGTTACTACAAAACTGACTCGCTTTTTCCCAACCATACTCTTTAAGCTAATTATTCTCTTAGCATAATCAGCTTAATGTTTAGGGATTAGACTTCGACCTAGGAGTAAAGGAATGTCATGTTGTATTATTTACTCGCTCTGTGTACCCCAAGTGCTTCCTAAATGTCAAGATGGAGCATTGTGGACTCCCTCATGCTTAAGTCTTCCACTCATTAATTGGTAGATTAAGGACCACATTCTTCCCTGTGATGTGTCTTAAAATTAGCTTTAAATATTGCTTGAGTTATTAAGTTGCTATTTTCACTCCAATTGGTAGCATAATTTAAATTTTGCCAATTTCAAGAATGTCTAGAACACAATTATGCTGACGGGGAATAATTGGCGCATGGCTGCATCAGCAATAAATGTGCGAGGCTCAGGAAAAAAACAAAACAAGACAAAACAACGACAAAAAAAAAAAAAAAAAAAAAAAAAAAAAAAAAAAAAAAAAAAAAAAAAAAAAAAAAAAAAAAAAAAAAAAAAAAAAAAAAAAAAAAAAAAAAAAAAAAAAAAAAAAAAAAAAAAAAAAAAAAAAAAAAAAAAAAAAAAAAAAAAAAAAAAAAAAAAAAAAAAAAAACCAAAACACCCAAACCTAGTAAATTCAAATCTGTAGACATTAAGTTCAGGAACTCAGGCTCCAGGCCCCAGCTCAGTGAAAGGACTCTGCCATAATCCACCGATCGCCTCAGGACAATGTATAGGTGATGATACCTGTGCAAGGAATACATGAAATCATAGCCTGTTCTTCTGAAGTGAATCAAAGAATTGTAAAATTATGAATGCCCTGAATTTTGTAAGCAGCTGCACTGCCTATACAGGGAGGGCTGTTCTTTCCTGCGGCTCATAATCCTCTCTGCAGGTGCTGTGTCTCACAGACACGTGTCTAGTGACAATGTAATGTGATCTGAAGAGTTAATCCTTGCACAAGTGCCTGTATAGCGCCAGATCCACATGTTACTAGGGGCAAAGACATAAAGAAGGCAGCTCAACTACAACTAGCGGCAGTTACGCACGCTGTGCGCTCACATTTCTGAGCAAACCGAGCAATGTGTGTATAAGTGCGTGTGGGGTTTGCATATGCTCCGAACGGTATAACACTGTCTGAGGTACTGTTTACTTGCTGCTGGGACAAACACCCAACACTAAAAGTGAAGGAAGGAAAAGTTTATTTAGCTCATACTTTGTGGAGGCAGAGAACAGTGAAGAGCAGAGGAGGAGGAGCCGCTGGAGTGTCCATCAAGCCTCTCTCTCTTCCGAGTTCGGCGCCAGTGCTCCACTGTGAAGACCAACCTCCTCCAAAGACGAGGACTTCTTCCGGGAAGCCGGGCAGGGAAAGCTCTGCAAAGTCTTCCTCAACTCCTTTTGTATACTTTTTGTGCTGAGTCACGCTGGGGTGGCTCATCTGGCCCTAGGCTGGGACCAATCCCGTCCCAGGGCAGGCCCTCCGGATCCTGCAGGCTGGGGTGCCCCACAGCCCGCAACTGGCAAAGCCAATCCCACCAAATCCTCAGGTTGACGCAGTGTGTGGACTGCCACGGCCACTGTCTGAATTCCAAGGACAGCAGCGCTGCCCAGCAGTACCGCTTTGCACGCAAGTGCAGCTTAGAATCCTGGTGAGCTCTTTTGTCCAGTGCACTAATTCTACAGTAACAGGAGCTAAGGAGATCTTTAAAGGGTGCCCTCTTGAGAGAGAGAAAAGGGACTTTTTGTGTCTACATCGTTAAAATCTGTCGTTAGCATTCACGTGATCTGCAGGCAGCACCAACTGACATTCTTACCTCTTCATTCTTACCTCTTACCTCTTTCAGCGATGCTGGATGCTGACGAGAGCAAGTCATCCAGGACAGCATCAGCAACAAGTAAGTGTGGCTGGGGTTTAAGAAGTCCTCAGAGAGCATCCACCACCCTCAGTTTTTAATTGGAGGCCAACATTTCTAATATTTTATGGTCATACATTTCATCCAGTTATTTTGTGTAATCCATGTCATCATTCATTGAGTGAACAAATATTTGGAAACATCTACTACCCCACTCAGTTACTGCTCCAAGTATTAAGAATTTAATATTGCATGGTATACTGCTTATTCTAAACAGGTTTAAAGACTGGTAGCTTTCAAAACCAAAGCAAGTTCTGTGCCGCCGATGGCCGGTTTGTGATTCTAAATTGTACACCAGGAAAAGAAAGAAATGAAGGTGGGCGAGGCGTTAAGTTCACAGAACAGCTTTGTCTCACATTTTACTGTTTAATTACTAAATCTGGAATTGTTCACGGCAGAGCGCGAAGCAGCTGCTGACTGAGCGGCGTAAGCTGTAGCGCACTGTAGAAAAGAAGCTCAGGGCTGATCTGCGGCTGTCCTTTCCCACAGTAATTACAACGGTATGACAGGTATTTCAGTCAATCCAAGCAATAATGCCTAGGATTATCTGAAAATAACCAAAGTAGCACATCTTTAATGTATTAAAGCCAATTACATGCTAAACTAAGATCGATGCATAACAAACGACCAAGTTGCACTTTGTATTTGGTGCTTCGTGTTGCCCCGAAAAAGAATACAGAAAAGCACAAACGTGAAACGCCGACCTTTCACATCATTATAGCTTACCATATAAGGAAAGAGCTGCATTCCTTGGTTACTGCTTACAAATCTGTTCCACCACTCGCACTGAACGGATCATTACTGAGTCCCTTAGGTGTGATTATTACCTTGCGAGGTGGAAATCGTCACCAACATCAAAGAAGCAGAATATATGGCGTGCAGCGTTGACACCCATCCGCTGCCACTAACACAGTACCGACCTCTCCCTCTCCTCACAGCCCCATTTATCCCACAGCTACCGCTGCACCCATTCTAGACACAGCAAGCAGCAAACCACCATTGGCGGTTGTAGGAAAAGGGGTGCTGGGAAACAGAACGTTTCCTCTGGGTTCTGAAACATGGAAAGAGATACATCAGTGGTTCTCAACCTTTCTAATGCTGTGACCCCACAATACAGTTCCTCGTGTTGCGGTAACCCCAAACCAAAAAAATAATTTTGGTGGCTACTTCAAAACTGTGATTTTGTCACAGTTATGATTCGGAATGTAAATACCTGATATGCATTATGTATTCGTTCGACCCCCTCCAGGGTCGCGACCCACAGGTTGAGAACCGCTGAGATACGTGGAAACTGGGGTAATTTTAGGTGAATGAAGGAAATCGAGGTAGACACAAGAGGAAAACACGATTTATATTGGAGACTTGCACATTAACAAATTGTAGGATAGCTTTGGGTCCAAGTGAGGCCATACCGTTGAATGAAATAAATCAGAAACATGGACTCAGATGTATCATGATTTCTCTTATACGAGAAACATAAACTATAGATAAAGAGAAAAGTAAAAGAGATAATAGCAAGTAAGGTGATAGACATTTCTTAAATAGAAGATCAAGAAATGGGGGAAGAGGTAGGTGGGGGGACAGCATACGACAAAAGTGATTGTGTACGTGTCCCCACTGCACCCAGAAAATGTAAACACTGTGTACTGCAACATGTACTAATAAGAAAGAATAAATCAGTTGGTCAAATTTTCTGAAGGAATGAATTTTCTAAAGGAAAATGCCTCTTGTTTCCTTGATAACTACTTAGAAACCTGTCTCAAATAGGTTTTCTTATTAAAGTTTTCTTATTAAAGACATTCCATGAAAAATTTCAATTCAAGTTTTTATCAATGATGTCTGAAAATGATGGTTTACAGCAGTGGTTCTCAACCTGTGGGTCGTGACCCCAGTGGGGGGTCGAACGAATACATAATGCATATTAGGTATTTACATTCCGAAGCATAAGTGTAGTAAAATTACAGTTTTGAAGTAGCCACCAAAATTAGTTTTTGGTTTAGGGTCACCGCAACATGAGGAACTGTATTGTGGGATCATGGCATTAGAAAGGTTGAGAGCCACTGGTTTAACGTCTTTTCAGGAAAATAAAGAGTGTGGTCACACACAAGCTGTACTTGCACAGAGTCCAAATATCAAGAAAATGGGCCGAATTGAAGAGAGGTGATAGTCACTGAATACCTGCTTCAGTACTTAGAAAATGTCTTGGCTCCGTATTGGTGCCATGATATCCCACAGATGCACTCCCACATGCACGGGAGAAGCCAGTTCTACCAGCTCCTCCTGCAGGCTCCTTGCTCAGCGTTCTTGGCACAGGGTCCTCACAGGATGGTGACCTCTCTGACCAACAGAAGCTGAAGAAGTAACTGCATGTGGTTTCAGAGAATGTGGCATAGGACATTAGAGTCCCCTTGGTGGTCCCTTCAGATTGGAAACCAGCTGCCATGCTATGAGGATGCTCAAGCAGCCGTGTGGAGAAGCCAGGGGTGGGGGGGACCTGAGGCCTCCTATACAGACCAGCAGTCACCTGCAGGCTCTGTGGCTACACTGACTCGTGACAGCTCCCCCAGTCTTAGTTAATATGGAAACAGCTGTGAGCCTCTGTGATATCTCATCTAGAACTTCTGCAAAGAACCAGAGGCAGAACCCCTCAGATGAACCAAAGCTAGGAGACAGCAAAGGCTTTTCCCTTTCTTTTTTTTTTTTTTTTTAAGAATTTTTTTTTTTTTTTTTTTTTTTTTTTTTTTTTTTTTTTTTA
>PVJA010050712.1:0-13154 GCA_004027025.1 Myocastor coypus | reverse complement strand
GGGGGGGGGGGGGGGGGGAGTGGGTTCTAGCAGTTTTTTTTTAATACAGCAAATTGAACTCATGACTTCATGCCTGCCAGGCAGGTGGTGTGCCACTGAGCCATATCCCTGGCTCGGGGAGGAGGTTCTTGATCCAGATAGAACAGTTTCCTTTCTTTTTCTTAAACTAAACTCTAAAGAGCATGGCCTCAGGCCACATTAGTATCACTGGTGACCACATGGCAAAGGCCATCCACTTCACTATCCATGCTGCAAAGACACTCTTAGATTAAGGCACCTAAAGAGATAGAGATCATGTTTACAAGTCTCCCAGAAGTAGAGAGGGAAGGTTTGGAAACTTAAGACCTTGGCAATGTGCAAAGGAAAGGCCCACTGAGACAACCTGCTGGGCATCCCCTCCTGTCCTCTCCAACAGGAGCTTTCTTTCTCCCAATAAATATATTTCACTCTTAAGAAAGGCCCAGGGGCCCAGCAGGATGGCTCAGTGGTCTAAAGCGCCTGCTTAGGAAAGCCTGGGCAGCTGCACAGACCGTGATTCTATCACAGGCACCACATGCTGCACCAGCCCTGCCCTCAGGGCAGGCTGAGCCGGCCATAAAATAAACAAAACAAAGTTCTGAAATAAGAAAAAAAAAAAAAAATTCTTTAAAAAAAAAAAGAAAGGCCCAAACACAGAGCACTACCCAGAGAAGGTGAAAAAGATAATAGCACATCCTTTGGGATCTTACAGAAGTTAGGGATTTGTTCCCCAAAAACATATTCACCATTTGTCTCTAACTTTTAAAAAGTTTTTTTTAGCCAGGCGTGGTGGCACACGCTTGTAATCCCAGCACTCGGGAGGCTGAGGCAGGAGGATTGGCACTAGTTCGAGACCAGCCTGGGCTACAAAAGTGAGCTCAAGGCCAGCCTCAACTGCATAGCGAGACCTTGTCTCAAAAAGACAATAAATAAATAAATAAATAAATAAATAAATAAATAAATAAATAAAATAAAAATAAAAATAAAAAGTTTTTTTTTCCTCTGCTCAAGATGCCTTAAGGGTGGGCCTGGGGATCAAACCTTGGTCCCCTATGCCTGACTGGGATTGTCAGCGCTTAACCACTGAGCTAACCTAAAAGCCCTCCACTGTATCTAACTTTTAAATGGGGTATATGTCACACACCCAATAGCCAAATGTGTCCCAGGAGCCCCAGGCTATACCCCAATGACAAAAGCTGTTTCTGGGAAGGCAATGGTCAGTCAAAGTTCTTCATGCAGCTGTGGCCAACAGGCCCAGAGCCAGGGACTTGGGTACTACACGTACTTGTCAACAAACAGTGCCGGGGAATCAGGCCGCGTGGACTCCAGGTCCTGCATGGCATTCCACTCGTTGATGCAGCTCTGCTCAGACCCAATGCAACTTTCATAGTATGTGGCCCAGATGAGTGCCACACCACCAGGGAAATAGTTGTGCCTTCGAGCCACCTCACAGGCCTTGTGAAGCACCTGCAGGGCAGACCTGGGGGTGAAGGTGGGGCAGGTCAGACCTGGAAAGGCACAAGAAACGCTGGCTTTTCCCTCTGACAAGATTTAAGGTGGGAAGATTTATAAAGGACTCACATGCTTTATATCAGGGCATGTGTACCATGTGTGGCAGTTCAAAACAGCTGGTAGGACTCGGAGCTAGACCCTAGGATATATAAATCAACCATGTCCACAGGCACACAGAATATACTTCATTATTTCCAAAGGGGAAAAAGATAGCAACTGTCCCCCAAAACTTTCTAACTCTTCTAAACAGGCTGGTTCACATGCTACTTTACATTCCTTTAACTCCAAAAGATTACGAAGTTTTGATATCCTTGAATTTAGGAGCCACAATGAAGCCTCACAAAAGAAAAGAAAGATCATACTATCCCAGAGAAAACAAGGCCAGGCATGATGGCCCATGCCTGTAATTCTAGCACTTGGGAGGCTGAGGCAGGAGGATTGGTGTGAGTTCCAGACCAATCTAGGCTACAAAAGTGAGCTCAAGGCCAGTCTGAACTGCATAGCAAGACCCTGTCTCAAAAAGACAAAAAGAAAAAAAAGAAAGAAAGAAAGAAAGAAAGAAATCTGACTGCATCATCCTACTAACTAAACTTCTAACCTTGCCACTAGTCCATCAAAGGAACTGTGATCATAGCTTTAGAAGCCTCGCTTTTTCACAGAGACACTAACTGAAAAGGGCTTCTAGAAAGCAGAGTGGGACAGAAGAAATGACACTGAAAATGTTTCACTATGTCACCCTCTTTTGCTTCTCTTTGTAAAAATCATGTCTGTTCTATCATCTCCAGTTGCTCCGCCCACATGTAGCAGAATACAGTTCTCTTCACTGAAAACTCAGCGCCTACTGTCTGCCAACTAGATGGAATGTGATGTTTTATTACCACTTATCTGTAGATAGGGAAAAATACACCTTCAACAGTAATTTTAAAAATGCATTTAAAAATCAGTAAAGGACTTGAATAGGTATTTCTTCAATGAAGATACGCAAATGGCAAATAAGCACATAAAAAAAATGCTCAACATCAAGTCACTAGAGAAATGCAAATCAAAATCATAAGGTTGCCGGGCGTGGTGGCGCACGCCTGTAATCCCAGCACTCGGGAGGCTGAGGCAGGAGGATTGGTGCGAGTTCGAGACCAGCCTGGGCTACAAAAGTGAGCTCAAGGCCAGCCTGAACTGCATAGCAAGACCCTGTCTCAAAAAGAAAAAAAAAAAAAAAAAGTGAGCTCAAGGCCAGCCTGAACTGTACAGCGGGACCCTGTCTCAAAAAAAAAAAAAAAAAAAAAAATCATAAGGTATCATTTCACAACCATTAAGGTGGTGATCATAAAAATAAAAAAGTCAGGAGCATTGGTACACCTCTATAATTTAAGCACTCTAGGAGCAGTCTCAAGTTTTAGGGGAGCCTTGGCCACTTTAGGGAAACCTTGCCTTAAAACAAGGACTAGGGATGCAGCCCAGGGGGAGATTACTTTTCTGGCTTGCACAGGCCCTGTGTTCAATCCCCATTGCTATAAAACAAGCAAATACACACACACACACACACACACACACACACACACACACACACACACACCACAAAATAAACAAATGAAAAAACCCAGGAGTTGACAAAGCTATGTAGAAATTGGAACCTGATATTTTCTGGTGAGAATGTAAAATGGCATAGCCACTAAGGAAAAGTTTGGTGATTCTCCAAATGTTTATGCAGAATTACCACATGACCTAGCAACTTCACTTCTAGGTGTATACCAAAGGAACTGAAAGCAGGGCCTTCAATAAATGTACACAGATGATCACAGCAGCATTACTCACACTAGCCAAAGGCAAATCAAGCCCAACACCCACCAACAGATGAATAAACACAATGTGATACATTCATACCATTGAGTATCAGTCAGCTTTTAAACACATAAGGAAAAACTGGTACATCCTACAACATGAATAAACCTTTAAGCACTATGCTGACAGGAATGAGACAAATACTGTATAATTTACTTATTTGCAGTTCCTAGAATGGGAAGACTCATAGAAACAGGAAGAACAGAGGTTATCAAGCCTAGAGAAAGGAAAGGAAAACGTTATTAGTTAACAGCTTCAGAGATTCTATTTGGGAAGATGAAAAAGTCCTGGCAATAGTGTGAATACGCTTAAATGGCACTGAACTACAATTTCAAAATGGTTAAAATGCAAATTTTATATTAGGTGTATCTTTCCATACATTCCCTTAAATAAGTTTATTAACAGAGAGGGTTTTCCTAGTTATGTTTTCATCTAGAAAACTATTTCTAAAGGGTTAAAGAAGTTCCTAGAACCCCACTTACCACATGGCCTGGACAGATACAGGCTTAAATATGTGCATCCTTCCAGCTGTGCTCACACTGAATCCACTGAGAAAAACAAAAGGAAAGGAACCCATGATGAGAAGTCGGACGTCTTCAATCACTGTGCACTCTGAAAACAAGCTCATCTAGAGCTGTCTGATGAATTACAGAACCAACTAAAGCAGAAACATGGGCAAAAGCTGAAGAAATCCCCTCCCTAATAATAGGAAGTCTTGTTTTTAACTCAGCAAGACCAGCTCTGCCAAATACTGAAAGTCTAGCAGACAGGCAGGAGCAAGTAGGACTTTTGACACCATCTCTTAAGTTCCCACAACTGTTCCTGATCACTCATTAACACTATCCTTGTAATTGTAAAGAAAATATATTGATGCCAGAAAATATTTTTAAAAAGGAAAATCTTCACAGAAACCTACCACTTTAACAAATTAAATTTCTAGTTTTCCCTTCTAGGTTTCTCTTTGAAGCTGTATAAGTTTTACCTGATTGGAACTGCAGCACAGGGCCAATTTCCTATGTCACTTCTTTCCACTTACCATCTTGACCACGCATTCTCCTGGGAATGAATGCATGCAGAATGCTGACAGCCCTTTGTCCCTCACTCCCTGCCCAGGCTGAACTGTGTTAATCCTCTTTACAGGACCCACAGTAGCATCTGAAGCACTGCTATGACTAGCAGTTGCATGTCTCTTCTTGGGCCACCCAAAACAATGAGCCCTTGCTGTAACCTACTCATCTGTGAACTTTCAGGACCCTGCTCTATTGAGCACACACAGTGACAAGTGAAGGTAAATGAAGGATGAACAGTGAGCTGCTGTTTCTGAACCTCACAGTGCAGCGTATCAGCAACACCCTTTCATCAATAGCACATCAACTAAACGCCCTTAAAGAATGTACAGGATGTACATCTTGTGAGGCTCCCTGGAGAATACCACCATATTAGGCATGTGACTGATTATGTAAGGATGCCCAAATCAGCTGGTGCTTCTGAATCTACAGAGAAACAGTCTCTGGAAGATATGTCCTCACCCGTCTCCATCGAGGTGGATCTTTGTGTCACTCCATAGTCGGAGAACCATCCCAATGGTGCAGCTCTTACTGCAAGGTGGGAAGAGAAGACATCGGAGTCAGAGTCTACCTATAATCAAGTATGGGCTTCCCTGATCTCCTTGCCTCACCCCTCCAGCTCATAGACAAGCTCTGCTGACCTGGGGCAGGTTGCTGGGTGTAGACAGGCAAAAGTGCTCAGGCTACTAAGGCAGGCACCGCTCATCAACGAATTCTAGAAGGCACTGGTTTGGGGTGACTGTGCTAGAGGGAGTCATCAAGTGGCTGCATCATTTTTTGTGTGTGGCTGAAACTCAATCAACCAGAGGCTCTTGAGGTATAGGAAACAACCAACGGACCAAGCACCCACACTTCAACATGGGAGAAGCTGTGATGGCTGGTGTTGTGCTGGTGGAGGGCTAGACCCAGCTGAGGCACTGGGGGAAGTGGTGGCAGCTAACTCCAACCTTACTATTCTTGGGTGATTGTAGAGAGGATAGTTCAATTTCGGACTTCTGGTTTTCTACGTTTTGTGTAGCTACCACTTCATAAACTAGCCAGATCTGTTTCTGTTTTGGCCATGTTAACAGTGAAATGATACTTAGTCTAGAGACTGGCGCCACAAACAGGGAAAGAAAGGGCTTATCATCAGAGGGGCTCCTCAGATTCTTAAGAAAATTCTTTAGGCACTTAAAAAAATAGTTGGCTTGTCACAACCTGCTACAACAATGCCGATGGCTGGCCTGACATCCATCCACAATCCTGAGCTCACATCTCTGCCACTGCTTAACAACCTGTTGGGAACTGGTTGCACTTGCTCACATGCCTGACTGGACAGTGAAGGGAGCTTGGGTGCTTAGGATCTGGCCCTTCACCAGAGCACTGCTTACCCCACAGACCTCCTGCAATTTTGGGCTTTTCACCTGGGGATAAGGTCATTTTAAGACCTGGGCCTTAGGTTGAGCAGATTCTCTACCTACCCTTCTTCCCACCCTGTAGTCCTGCCCAGTCTTGGTGGAATCCCTGTATTTCTCTTATAGAGCTGCAAAATAAGTTTATGCTAAGTCAGCCAGAGACCAGGAATAGTGGCACATACCTATAATCCCAGTGCTGAAAGCAGGAGGACTGTTAGTCCAAGATGTGTAGTGAGACCCTATAACAACCAAAAATACATATAGAGAGGAGAGGAGAGGGGAGGGGAAGAGAAGGGAGGGGAGGGAAAGAGCGAACCATCCAAAGGATGAAGTGGGACTCTGGTTGGAGCAACTAAAGGAAGAGAATGCAAGTTCCAAGTCCCCAGAGTCTGTATGATAGGAACAGGGTGCAAATAGGGGACAGCGTGTCACAAGGGTCTGCTCTGGAAGACCTCAAACATGGAAGGACAATAACATGTGGAGGACATGGAGCATGATCACAGCACTCAAAACGCTCCTACACCCTGCACCTGAAATGAACATTAATCTAAGATCAAATCCAGGAGTGGCTGCCCTGATCTTCCTAGTATGTATGAGCTACCATGAATTGTCATTATTCCAATACTCACTTTTCTAATGGAGCACTTGGTCACCTTCTCACTGGGAACCCATGAGGACAACCTCTGGGGCAATGCTCCTCCCCTCTTCCTTTTTTAGACTAAGGACAACAAAATCTCATAGCACAAATTTAAGAAAACAATACTATAGCCTCAATAGGACAGAGGCTTTTGGCAAGGACCACCTAGGACTTTGTTTCAGACCAAGGGAAAATAGGAGAGCTTAGCACCCAACAATGTGAGAGGTGCAAGAATACTCGTCACCAGCACCCTCATAACTCCTAAGCATAGAGGGCCTGCATCGCAGCTGCATTGGGTCTACCAACAAGGAGGTCTCTCAGTTGCCACTCCATGTTAGTCCAGCCACAGGAGACCTATAGCGCCCTAAGCGTGGCACCTGCAGGCAGGCTATGACTCTTGCTCAACATAGGGAAAGGCTGGTCTACAAGCAGAGTATGGAGTAAAGGCAAGAAGACAACAGGGAGAGAGAGCCCCATGAGAACCTGAGCTGGGTATCAGTGGGGGAGGAGGGCATGGGTGGAAGTGGAAGGTGAGTTACGAGTAAGTGAGAATAGGTACCCAACCCATCTACTCCAGCTGGTTAAGAAATGAACTTGGAATGCACATATGTACATCTAAACACCCAGTGTGACTTCAGTTTCTGAGATATATGAGCCCCAGTACCTGGCAGTACCTGGCATAAGGAATAAGCTAATAGGTACACATATTGATCGATGAATGAGTGGCTGAATGCACCAGTGCATGGGAAGGTGCTGCAGCATATTGGGAGGAACACATGAGGGGGTCTCCCTGAGCCCAGGTCCCTGCTGCCCACCAGGAGGATCCTGGTGTGCTCACTGCAACCTCCTGAGATTCTGACTCCTCACTTGTACAATGACAGGCAGGGCTCCCCATGCACAATTTTGAGGATTAAATTTCATAGGGATGGAAGGAGATGTTCATAGTGCATTTGATCAACTATGTTGTACTTTGCAGCTTTAGCCAGAGATGTCTGGGAGGAAGCAGGCTAGACGCTCAAGAGGCTTCACAATCAGGATCAACAGCAAAGGCGCAGCCCAAGGGAAGCAAAATTCAGGGTCAGAAACAATTACTAAATAGACTGGCGGTAAGAAGTCTCTGTTCTGAAAAGATTTCCCAAGGACTGGGTTGTCATGTGAAGAACAACTATAGTTGCAACACTTACACAGAATGTACCTGCCTCACAAACCCCAAGCAAGGGCCCTGGCCTTGTCTGGGAGCAGCTGCCTAGTGGCATCACACCACAATTCCCCAAGCCCTCTAGTCTTCTTAAGTGTCTCTTCAGAGTTCAACTCCTAGCACATGGTGCTCTGTGTGTTCATCCATATTAATTCCCAAACAGCCTGGGGCCACATGTGCTAGCTCCAACTCTGACCCGTCTAAGTATGCTGCAGAAAACTTCTAAATGATGCAATGAGATGTTCCACAGAAATATCACAAAAGCACAGTCCTAACAAGCAAGAGAATCTAAGTTACTACCTATAAATCAGAGTACCTTGCTTACACCAAAAAGATACAGCTGTTGCCTAACTGTGGCCATTCACAGCCTCCGGGATTTTTTTCTGTTCCACTCTGCCTGGCCCTGCTCTACCTCTGCACTTGCCTTGCTACCAACTGGTCTCGTAAGATCCAGCTGAAAAGCACTCGCTCCTCTGGCTTGCAGCCGCTCCACTGTGTCTACACAGAGAAGTAGAGTGCTCCCATCACTGGGCCTCTTACCCTCATTGCTAGTGACAGCTATTTTCTGAGCTAGCTGATGTCTCCCTGAGGTCAAGAATTGTGCTGCTCCTTCTTTGCCTTGGGAGCCTCACCAACTACTTGGTACACCAGAGAATGCCAGCAAATGATCTGCTCAACAAATGAGTAGATTAGTGGTGATGAGTAAGGAGTTTGCATTGACCAAGTTTTCAGAGATCCATAATTAGCAATGACCTCATGTGGAGGAGTACATTCCAAATGTCACATGAATGGTTTACACATGTAACAGGTCCATGATATAACCCTAGTGGCCTCTGGTAGCTGGGAAATTGCAAGTTGCTCCTAATGCCAGACCAGGATCCTGCCCCAAAGTACTTGACACCTGTGATATAACCTTTTTAGATCAGATGGTTGATGGTAAGCCAGCAGGAACATTCTGCCATATAGGCCTTTGAGCTTGAAACATGCCCTCTGTGCCTGTCAGCCTAGAAAGTATCTTCCCTGCTTCCAGTGCTAACTCTGGCTTATCCTTCTTGAGCAGCACAGTGTCTCTTCCTTCAAGGAAGCTTGGTCCCCCACACAGTAGTGCTGAGATGGTAGACCCTTTAATAGGTAAGGGATTTAGGGCTGGGTGTGGTGGTGCACACCTGTAATCCTAGAATTTGGGAGGCTGAGGCAGGAGGATCAGTGTGAGTTCCAGACTAGCCTGGGCTACAAAAGTAAGCTCAAGGCCAGCCTGAACTGCATAGCAAGACCCTGACTCAAAAAGACCAAAAAAAAAAAAAAAAAAAAAAAAAAAAGTGAGGAGATACTTGATCCCCAGTACCTCATGCCATGCCAGCCCTGGTCACCAAAACCAGATGTGGTGGTACATGCCTATAATCCCAGGTCTAGGGAGGCTGAGCTAGGATGATCATGAGTCTGAACTGCATAATGAGACCCTGCACTCAATAATAATAAAAAAAAAGAGGTGGGCCCTAGCAGAAGGTAATTAGGTCATGGCTTCATTGTAGAAGGAATTGAGGCTGATTTCATAGGGCAGGTTAGTTTTCACACATGCTAAATACATGCTCTACCAGTACTAGAACAAGTTGTTATAAAAAAAAATTAAGCCTTGGGGCTGGCAAGATAGCTCAGTGGTCTAAAGCACTTACTTAGCCAAGCTTAGGCAAGTATGCAGGGACTACGGTTCAATCCCCAGCACCACATGCCACGCCAGTCCTGCCCCCAGGGTGGGCTGAGCTGGCCACACACACACACACACACACACACACACACACACACACGATAAAGCCTGATCCCTGGATCTCTCTGGTTTCCTGTCTTATTATGTGGTCTCTTCTACACATATTCCCACCACTGGGATGCCATCTGCCATTGTCCCTCCCCAAACAGATGGTGCTGCATCATCCTAGACTTTTAGCTTCTAAAACAGTGAGCTAAATAAACTTCCTTCTTTATAAAACACCCAGATTCAGATATTTTGTGATAGCAACAATATAGACAGATGCCCCTCCTCTTCTATAGCACCCAATGTTAAAAGCACTGTGTACTTTTCTGTCTTCTCAATATACTCAACAATATTTCCCAAAAGCAAAGACTGGATCCAACACTACCTCATGCATTAGAGTCAGGAGGGCCTCAATCATCCTCTGTTCTCCACCAGGACACATGCACATCTCCCAGGAATATGGAATGTCATGGAAACTTTATTCAATAGTAGTTGCTGTCCCCCTCCCAAAGGAACTACTATCCCTTGAGACTCACCTTTCCTTACTGGAGAAGTCAACTCCCAGTAAAATATTCTCTTCAGTGTCCTGGCGCCCACTGCTGTACACCACCACCATGTAGCGCACACGGTCTGCCCAGGCACTCTCTAGTCGCACAGCCTGCATTGGGCAGGGATGTCTTCACTGGTCTGCTCTCCAAGGCAGCCCTCCCCTCCACCCTTCTTGCACCAAACCAAGAACAAGAGCTTAACAAAATATGGTATGCACGCTTCTATGCTCAGCCTTCAGAGAAGCTGAGATAGGAGGATCACAATTTCCAGGCCAGTCTGGGCAGTTCAGTGCCTTAGTGAGACCTTCTAAAAATTAAAACTGCTGTGGTTGCAGGTCAGTGCAAAGTTTCCAGGCTCAACCCCCAATATTAAGAATAAAACAAAACAAAATGAAAACAGACCAAGAACTTTAGTATTCTCCCATTCTTTCCATGAAGGAAGAAGATAAGTGATAAAGATGAAGTATTTGGAAAGCAAGAGCCAGGTTTCACTTGTATCTGAAGCACCAGGAAGAGTTCCCAGCTCAGAGGGAACACTAAAAACATGTAAAATGAGCATACAGATGAAATCTAGAGATAGGATGGTATTTGGCAGACTGCTAGAGGCTGACACCCCCTCTGCTGGTCCCATGGAGCAAATGTGCCTTTGGCTTTTTTTTTTTTGGTGCTGGGGATGGAACCCAGGGCCTCATACAGGCTAAGCACATGCTTCACCACTGAACTGCACCCTGGCCTGATGTTATTAGCTCTTGGAATCAATGTCAGAGAACACATCATCTCTTAAAAACCTTTCCCTTTCCTATTCACAAATATCTCCCCACCAAATTTCACAATTAAAAACGAAAACTTGCCACTTTGATCTCTTCTTACCAGCTTGATTCTGTCTTCACAACGCAGAAGGTTGATCATTACTTGCAGATGCTGGGGTAGGTCACCTGTGGGACCAGTGATGAAAGTTATAAGCCATCCACATATATTTGAGGAAGCAACCTAGATGCTGAGTTTGACGACTTGAAAGATTTTGAAGTGAAAATCTAACTACAGCATAGAAGAAATATAAAACTTCCCATCTGGATCTCTCTTAATCTGCTCTGAAATGCTGTACCAATGGAGATCAGTGATCTACAGCTTGTAGTCATACTGCAAAGTTACTCTTAGTTTCTGAAATACAATGTGGGTGTTTTCAATACAAAATCTGGACAGCACAGATTAGTCTACAGAAAAATGTTATTTTATTGAAGCAAACATTACTTGGCAGGGTAGGAGGCTGATATGACCAAAATAAGGCATTTTCCAAGAGTTAATCCAAGAGAAGCCAGGGTGATGGAAGTTGAAGTGAACAACAAGTTCAAGTCCAGCCTGGGATACACTGGGTAGAGGAGGGGCCCTCTCTGCCTCTGTGTGTGTGTGTGTGTCTCTGTCTCTGTCTCTGTCTCTCTTGCCAGGGTCTCAATCTCTAGTTCAGGCTGTTCTTGAACTTCCTATGCACTACAGGCTAGCCTTGACTTCGGAGCAACCCTTCTACCTCAGCTTCCTGAAAGCTGAGATTACAGGTGTGTGAGATGTTCTCAAACCAAACAACATCTGAAAGAAAACACTGAGTGCTATTTTCCCTCTAAACTCTTCTCCATTTTTGATGAGAACAGTATTTTTATACCAGCGAAGAAATATCTTAAGTATCTCTACAGATGTTGCCTTTATGATGGCCACCCAGAGAATAATTTGATAATAATCTACTCTTTGTACTTTTCTTGCTAAAACTATGTATTATCTCTTTTATCTTCAGCATTTTAAAAAGGCAAAAATCTAAGGCAAGCTTTCTTTGGCAGGTGGGGGGGGGGGTTCTAGGAATTGAATTCAGGACCTCAAGTGCTATAACATTGAAGCTATATCCCTGGCCCACAGGGGTTTTTTCCTTCTTTGTCTTTTTAAGTTTTTTCACTGAGATGTGATCCATGCTGCTTAAACTGGCTCTGGAGCTCCTATATCTTCCTCCTTCTGCCTCCCATACAGCTGTAACTACATGCACATGCCACTGTACCTGGCCAGTAAAGGCTTTTGAACTTTTCTGAGCTGCTCTAGGGTCTAGATGGTATCTCTAGCCTGGATTTTTATAGGTGCTAAGTCTCCACAGTCAGCCGGAAGCAAGCTAACTAGAGGAGGAATGATATTCCAGGTGGAGGGGCTTTTATAACTGAGGTGTTTCATCAGTAAGAGGCAAACAATGATGTCATTGCTTCTTTCTTGTTTGCCCTTCTTCCCTTCCTCCCCTGCCCCTCCCTCCCTCCTTCCCTCTCTCCCTCTCCTTCCCTCCCTCCTTTTTTCTTCTGTCTCTCAGTGCTGGGGATCAGGGTCTTGAACATGCTAGGAAAGTCCTGTATCACTGGGCCACATTTCCAACATTTTAATTTTGTATTTCATTTTGGGACAAGGTCCAGCTATGTAGCCCAGGCTGGCCTAAAGCTTGCAATCTTCTTGCCTCAGCCTCCCATGTGGGATTATAGATATACACTATTGTAGCCAGCTTTGCAATTTGCTTAATACTTCTGTGGAGTGATGATCTGGGAAAAAGATACAAGGAATAACTCACTGAAAAATCACATTAATTTCAACTTAGTGCAATACCCCCAAGACACAATGTCATCTGTTTTTAAAAAATTACCCTACAAAACAAATGAGACCCCTAGGAAGGATCAATATTGCTTACTCAAACACTGCAAATGAAAACACTGCATTTGTTCTTATTACAAAAACATCTTTTATTTTATTTATTTATTTTCTTTTTGCTGTACCGGGGATTGAACTCAGGATCCTGCGCTTGCCAGGCAAGCACTCACTCTACTGAGCTATTTCCCTGTCCCCCAACATCTTTTATTCTAAGGCAAAATGAAATTTGATGCCAAAATCACACTTCCTGTCTCAGAGGGGAATTAGTAATACTAGTCCCTCCAGTTAGGAAGATAGATTTTTTTTTTAAATGTATGTATGTATGTATTCTTGACAGGCTACAGTTTTGTATTTCCTTGAATTTCCAAATATCTGTGTCAAAATTGTGTAACTGCCTATATCACATTGTATGGAAAGTTATTAGAATATCAATGATGGTCAGAAAATATCATTTACAAGCTAAGTCAAAGGTATTTGATACTCAGAAAGCCAGTGATGATAAGCCCAGTATTTATGTTATAGAA
>PVJA010050711.1:0-13161 GCA_004027025.1 Myocastor coypus | reverse complement strand
TCTCCACTTATTTCTATTACCTATTCCGTTACTCCTGCACCAACACTTACTAGGCCTCCCTTCAATGCGCTTGTGCTAGTGGTTTTCCTCCTACGCTGCACACAGTGTTAGTGTTTGTGCTCCTTTCCTATTTAAAGTAAGCTGTACAGATGATACTCCTCAATCCTGCTTGCTCTGCTTTGACAACTTCATGGTACACTTCCCCTCTTTTCTATTTCTTCTCTTCTTGCAACGATGGGGATCAAAACCAGTGCTGTGTGCATGCTGGGCAGTCTTCCAACCGAGACACAGAGCAAGGACAAGATGGGCAATGTTTTGCTTTAGTGCATTTCAAAATATACTCAGGTTTTTTTTTCTCTTGTGTCTTGTGGTCCACTGGGTATCACTAGGAAAGGAATTCTGAGCTATTGCACAAAATTTATGCTATGCTTGCAGTAGATTGGAATGTGCTGGTGCTTGGCCTTAGGTTCTTTAAAGAAATAACAAAGGTAAACAATGTCCTTAGGCTGACCTTGAATTCTACCTGTATGCTGACTTGTAAACCAAGGCAATAACATAAACAATGGCTCTGTCCTTGTTTTTCATCACATTTCCATGTGGTCCTGAAAGATACATTATGGGAGGCATGCTGGGAACTCTGCAGTCAACATCCCTGGGTGGCCCCTTCATCAACCTTCAAGTTGGAGAAACAACCATGCTCCTAGCACTGTGCCTGGCTTACACTCCTAGGTGTGTTCTGAGCACTGTGGGGCTAGGCCCTGAAGATGTATCCGGTTGTCCTGCAGCAACTCCCATGGACATGGCCCTCACAGATGAGGATTCGGTCTACTAGGAACTCTGGGACACAGGACCACCCAATGCCCCTTTTTATGAACAAATGGTCTACCCTGCTCACAACGCTGAAAAATCACGCAGGAAAATCACTGAACTGGGGACTTTAGTGTCCATGTAAGTAGTTCCACAGTAAATGGTCTAGCACATCGCATGTAATATGAGATAAAAGTCTCTACAGGCAGGGGTTGAGCAGAGAATGTATCTCTCAAATGTGTGCTGGCTTTTTAGGTGTCACCCACTGTGGGACAAAAGCTTCTGGTACAGAGTCAATCTCATCCCAATGAGGAGAACCTGTCCTTCATTCCTGACCTCTTGTCTACACTTCCATTCACAATGAAGGCAGCTCTTGGCAAGAGGACAATGTTGTCCTGTCCCTGATGTCATCGCCATTCTGGGAACCTATGAGCTGTTGCTCCATCGAACATAACTGTTTCTGTATGAACATCAGGACTAGTTTCTTTGGCATAGGGACAATCAGGACTTTGGGTGGGCAGAAACACCCCAGGGACAGAAGCGAGGTGTGTTCATTTCTATTTTATGACTGACAGAGAAACCCCTGTGTCCTACACTCAGGCTGGGGAGCTCAGCGTCTGCACACAATTGTCTTCTCTGTACAGTGGTGACATGGGCCTGCTTGGCCTACACTTGAGGAACCTGTGGGTTTTCCCTCTACAAGGCGCTCCTGCACCCATATATTTATTACTTGGACATTTCCTAGCAACACATTTCATTGAGCTCCTATGCCAGGTCAAGGAGAAGAATCTGCTGCCTGTTAAACTACTTTTCTCAGAATATTTGATGCTTTACAAATGCTTAGTAGTTCTTCCATTGTAGCTGTCATTTCTTTTCTTTTTTTTAACCTGTGAGATTATTTCTGATCTAATTTTCTCTATAGTCTTCTGTAGTTGTTTCCTTACTTCAGTTGCTATTGTTTAAGAGATTTCAGGTGTGTGGTTTCCAAGTTTTTCTCTGCTGATGTGTCCTGGGTGTGTCCTATGTGGACCAAGACCCTGAGAATGCATTTTGCTTCATCCTTCTGTCATTTTCTATGTCAGAAAGTACTCTTTTATTTTGATTTCTCTGGTACCTTTTCTATGAAAGTTTGATAGTAGATAGCTTTATCACTAGAGTCACACCATCTCTGTAAAGAGTGTATTTTTTGGTATCTCTCATATCTCAGAGATTCTTGTTTTCTGTATATTCCCAGATTTGGCCTTCTCTACTGACTGAGGACAAGATATTGGTTTCTGCTTGGCACTGTCCTGTGCCCTTCAGTGAAGGGCTTTTGTGAAGTTATTCCCCAAGTACCTCCCAATATTAATCTGCATGGGAAAATATATGATTAAGACAGATATGGTTTCCTAGTTAGAGTAGATCAATTAGCATTACTAATAACAGCGAGTGAAATTTCAAAACTGACAAACTTTTGTAATGAACTTTTGTACTTTAGACCATAGGAGCAAACATTATAGCTGGCTAACCAAGTAAATCTTAAATTGGGAATTTGTATTTAAATTAGTTCGCCAAAGTTCTGTCTGAGCATCTTCCTTTTATGCACCTGGAATCTTCCTGGCCAACTAGCTCACCCCACACCCCACTTACTTACTTCTACCTCTGTGTCTAGAGTATGGTGTTATAGTTCAGAGCCTTGATTTGGACTCAGCTGGGATGAGCACTATGGAAAGGCCCTGTTGCACCCACTGAATTCTGGTCCTGCTGCTCATTCCCACTAGGCCAGCAGAGGTGGAATAGGCTGGCTGCATCTCATGGCTTCAGGGAGCTATGAATATCTGATATTGAGCTATTCTGCTTCTTAGGCACAAAACTCAAGCTCTCACAGTGTAGTGCAATGGTAACTTTTATGTCAAAAACATTTTCCTGATAAAGGGTCTCCAGAATGAGCAAAGGGACAGGCAGTGGCTTCTCGGTGGCTTATGAGGAGAGACAATTGTGGACAATGTCCCAGAGAGTAGGGGGATACATTGCCTGCTCAGCTTTATATTTAAATTCAGGCCAGGGTGCAGTGTCTCAGACACAGGGCTTTTCTGCACCTTAGGAGATACATTTGTTTCTCTAGAATGCAATTAAATTCCAAATCAGAGCTGGATTCTGGTAGGAAGCAATAAGGACAGAGCAGTAGCTGTCACCTCACACTAGGACTCCAGTGCTGGTCACAGCTTGTACTACACAGGGATCCTGAGCAGTTCCCGAGCACAGCAATTCTTAAGCCCTTCATCCATACAATGAGGGTGATGCATGATTTGGGCTGGAGGACAAGGGAAATGAAAGAGATGGATGAGCCCACCAGGCAGAGCATCTCACATACCATACACTGGAGAGTTGTCAAGTAGCTGACTTCAGGATTGGCTTAATATCTGGATCTCTTACAGCTATACTGATAAAGTGTGTGTTTACACAGAAACCTATAGCATACAGGAAACCTGAATGAAAATTCAGTCAAAACGCTACTCCACAATCATGCCCCCAAAAGTATGTCCTGAAGGAAGAGACATTGGGAAGACTGCCTCTGCTTGGGCTAACTAGCTCAGAGCTGTAGAATGTAAGAACCAACTTCCCCTGCCTGCCCCTCACTGGTTCACTGTGACTAGTATTTTCCATCGTTTCTCCTTCACTGTGGGCACACAAAGCCTGTATGGCAATGAGGCGTGAAGCCGTGGCCATTCCAGTGACAAGGCCAGCTTAGGTCAGCCCAAGGAGAGTGACAGACCCCACATTGCTAGCATAGCCTTCCTTCAGAAACGAAGCAAAGGAAAGCTCTCCCAAGTTCACTTCTGGTGTAAGATGGGGGGGGGTCCTGGTGAGCACAGGGATCTTCTCTGCAGGGAGAAATACTTGGTCACACAGTCACCTCACCACTTGTGTAGCAGGTAAGCATTATTCACCATCATTTGAGAGACTAGCAGGCAAAAGGCAGTCATGAGGAACAGGTTTCTACCAAAGAGCTCTCAACTGGGTGCCAGAAGATCTCGGAAAATGGACACTTAAGGAAGAGACTTTGACAAGGACCTTATGGCTTCAGTTGACATGAGCATCACACTTTTTTGACAGGAGAGCCCTACCAATGTGGGCCCTAATTCTCCTGGATCTTCCTGTGCACAGGGCCACTGCTGTCATCTTTACTCCAGGTGTGGATGTGTCATCGTCTACCACCTAAAATGTGCTAGGAGCACCCTTCCATCCTATGGTGTTGATCTCAGGCCCACGACACCACCTGAGCCTCTGGCTTTCACCACATTGAAGCTGCATTAAAACCAGTTTCACCAGAATCAACTGTACATAACCATTGTCCTAGCTCTGCTCTCCCACAGGGCTGCTGTCTGCCTGTCTCCATCTGTGCAGAGCTCTGCTAGCTTCCCCTCCAGCTCCTGGAAGACAGCTCTCTGTCTCCATCATTGCTGATATTCTCAGAACCCATTGTGCCATGGGTTAGCTGTGGTCCTGCTCAGTATAACGTAGTCACATCTTCACACTACACAGAGGGTTTGATAAAGGACCTCTATTCAATATTGCTTTGTGGGATGGGCCCATGAGGAGATGATCTTACTGACAGTAAGTTTCTTAGTACAATTGAAAAAATATAAGGAAATTCAGGCGTACATATGTTTTTAATAATATAAAAGTATACAGGAAATGAAAGAGTCTGAGAACTGACTTTTTCCTGTTATTGTACACTTTATCTGACTCTGAAAACTTACTATTTTCTTTGGAAATTCCAACCTTATTTCATTAGAAATAAAGTGTAAATCTTTCTGGTTTGATTGAAAAAACAGGAAACAGTTATCTTTGCGATACAAAACCGTAATACATTTGTGGACAGTATCACAAAATCACATTCACATCAGAAGTCACAATTAAAGTTCAACATAAAATTAAAAAGTACAGGTCAAAGGAGCATCATTCTTTAAGTATGATTGGATGCTACTTCATTCTCTCAAAAATAACAAGACTTCCCACCTGAAGAGCTGAAGAAATCGCATAGCCATGACATAGGAGCCCAAACAGAACAGACATCATGATGGCCTGGAGCCCGGGCCAACATCCTCTGCCCCTTCACTAGGTAAATACCTGCGAGGTCTCCAGGAACATGGACTGAAATTGGGCCTTACTTAGCATGGGGTCAGATCTAAGCAGAGATGCAAGTGTGACCAGTCCCTGCTGCTCATGTATGAGTGCTACTTCAACATACTAATCTAGCTTTGTTTTATGCCTCCTGGTTAAAATTTTCTGTTTGGTGGTTAAGGGCACATTTTCTGTCTTGTTTGTTTGTTTGTTTGTGTTCCGGTACTGGGGTTTGAACTCAGGACCTTGCAGTTGCAAAGCAAACACTTATTCTGCTGAGCTATCTCTCCTGCATTTACTCTTGGAAGCACAAATATCTAAATATGGAAAGAAATAAAAAAATAAGACTCTGAAATGAAACAACACAATTAAAAGTGGCCTTCTGAGGTGAATTCCATTACTTGGATGGAGACTTAAAAATGAACAATGTATTCATGATCAAATGCTGAACATTGCCTTAATTCAAAAAATGCAAGTGAAAACAACACTGATATTTGTGTCACTCCAGAACTAGTGGCTAGCATCAAAAAATCAAATCTAGCCAAGGCGTGCCAGCATGCATGGAAAAGTGAACCTTCGTTCACTGTTGGGTATATAATCTGGTAGAGCTACTATGGAAATCGGATAGAGATTATTTACACAACTAACACTGGAAATTTAACTCAGCTGGGATATTGTGCTTCTAGGTAACTTTAGGAGCAACTAAAGAAATCAAATAGGGTGCCACATGCACACTCATGTTGATAGCACTAAATTCGAAACAGCTAAACCATGGAAGCAGACCGAATGCCCGTCAGGCTATGAATGGGATGGAAACTGTGGTGTTTGTTCACAGCGGTCGGCTACTCTGCCTCAATGCTGGATCAAATCCAATCTTTCTAAGAAAATGAGTGGCATGGACTTCTGTGGGCTCCTCTCTTCTGGAGTGCAGAGCGTCCCCTCTGTGCCCCAGTGTATTACCATTCTCAGGTCCTCATGCATGGAAATGGTGGAAACACGCATCACAGCCCCATCCCCAGGGGTTGCCAGGCCAGATAACTTAGTCAGGAGGTCGCCCCTGGGGCTCATCTGGTGGGGTATCCATTATTATTCATCTGGTGTTCTCAATATTTTCATGCTTTTCTGGTGAAGATGTCTTTAAGATTTAAAAGTAAGATTGTTTATGGCAATAACCTTTTCTAAATAGATCTATCTGCCTTTCTCCTTTGGTCTAGCTACAGGTGATATGAGGTGTAAGTGAAACTATCAATGGACCATGACAGATTATAGTTTTTGTTTAACGTTTTGTGCATGGGATGTCTCTACACATGTGGAAGCTCAGGAATCAAACAACCTATGGATAGAGGCTAGACAGAAGAAACATCTATGATTCTCTTATGTGGCATTACATTCTCCTTACATGACATCCTGTTAAAAAATAACAAATTACGTGAACATTTCTTTGAGTCATTTAATGTCTTGTGATAAGGTATGGATGACTGAAGGAAAAGGATTTCCTACCTTAAGGTAGACATTTCACTGTGTTTCCATGACAATAACATGCTCATCCTGCCGTAATACTATGTGTAGCTTTTGATTTCAAGTGTTCTGTCAAGCTGTACAACTGTTGTCTCATAACATTCGCCAGCTATTAAATTACTACAATAAGCATAACTGGTAAGTGATAACACTGCTCTTGTTATACTTTGTATTTTCAAGTATTTGCAATTCAGGTGGAATTATAATAATTAAGCTCATTAACTCATCTGAAATACTGTCACTACTTTTCTTTCTTAGTCATGCAACAACTAAAGATTAGGTTCTGGAACTAGATGGTAAGTGAACTACGAAGACAGCAAATATATTGGCAAAGGTCCACCATAGTCAATGAGGGCACAGGAGATGAGGGATATTTCTGCAAGTTCTCACAGATTTGGTGAGTCACAAAGCCTCCTGAACAGGAAGAAAGCATGACCCCACAGGACACTGTACCTCCTGAAGGTCACCAAGAGAAAACCATGTCCCATGCTTTCACACAAAGCAACATGATCAAGCGAGACTGTGCCCTCTCATGATGGCTGCCACTTACCAATGAGACAAGGGGCTCCAGTCATGGCTCCAAGGTAATGTCGATTGGGACTTAATTCACATTGATAGACCTTAAGAGGTTAATGCTAAGAAACACACATTTCCTTATAATTTGGTCTAAAATAGTATAAGTAATGATGTGCAAAAGCAATGACATACTAAATGGAGCTAGATACATAAGGTAAACCTATTTCTGCAGCCTTTCTGGAAGTTTGCAGATACAAGAATAGCTGACCTCTGTGTTTCATTAAGCTAGAAAAAGCTACAGTGCAATCTCTAAAAACACAATAGGAGTTTCTAAATTTCTTCTCTCCATCTTCTCATGGCTGTAGTACCAGGACCTCTATGCATAGAGAGCCCTCAGAGACAACTGGGTACTATTGTTATTGCTGTCCCTCAAGAACAGTTTCTGGAAGTGGCACATTCCCAAATTTGCTTTTCCATTTTAGTGCTCATGATTTGATCATACTTAGTATATCGTGGAAAATGTGTTTATGTTGGCCTAGAGGACGCCAAAATCCCAGTGATCATGCAGATCAAACTAGGGAAACAGGTGCCCGACTTCCATTCTTGGATCTCCTGATTCAACCTCATCAACAGATTATAGCTACTAAACCATAGCGTGAAGTCTATCTGAGGTCTCTGAGATCAGCTGTCTGGAGTAGGCCTCTTACTGTGGTTTCCCATACACTGATACTTCTGAGCTTGAAGCAGCTGGCTGGAAATTACACTGCTACTCTCCTGGGTTCAGGTGGATATACCTCCTCACAGGAGGAAGCACTGTAGTCAACTAAAGTAATGAGAAATACAGTGTGCAGATAGATATGGCTGAGCCCTGGAACAGATCAAAATATATCACGAATGTAGCAAGAGGCACATATGAAGACTAAAGTCACAATGCTAGCTTTCCTTACTTCCGTAATGGAAGAGGAACTGTTGGTATCACCATTTTGAGAATTCCCACGCCCACATTGCAAGGAATATCTTTGCAACCTACTAAACGTTACACCACTGAGGTAAATACTGGGATTGAAACAACATCAGCGAAGACTAAAGCCAAGATTGAGACACTAAATTATTGTTCATGGTTAATCATGTCACTCATTTAGCCTGGCTATGCTTTAATAAGTATTGCTTACGTGATAATATTTGAAATGTCATTGGTTTATAATCATGTAGTCCCATGTACTACTTGCCTCACTATTGCTTCATAAAAATTCCTGTCAGAGGTTGGATCCTGAGCAAGGCATTGGGAACCTCTCTTGTTCTGAGGAACTATTCTGGATCCCCAGTCCTCCATTTGTGATCAGTCCTTCTCTACAATAAATTCCTCTAATATTAACAAAAGGTTTGGAGGTCACTCTGAGCATCAGTTAATGCGATTCATTTTTACAGGTTATTTTATCAATATAGCTGAAAGATCCATGTAAATTCACTTGCACACACACACACACACACACACACACACATATTATGGAGCCATACAATAAAGAAAAAGAAATAAAAATCAAATAAGTGATTTTATCAGTATATTTATTTCTAGGAACAATCAAAATTCAACTTAATTTCTTATACATGATGAATAGAATTTCTATATCAATCATATTTTACCACAACAAAAATAAAGATTTATGTTAGTTCTTCCAAACAGGAAAATCTCTTATACTTGCAATATAAAAGGAAAATCAATTGGTGATAAATATCAAATAAAATCAGACTTACATCAGAATTCACAATTTAACAAATATATAAAAAAAGAAAATATTTGTAATAGTAGAATATTTTTGAAATCTTATTTTCATATTACATTACTGTCTTAAAAATGCAAGATTTTAATACATCATAAATGATACAAATCTTCATCTCTAAGTAATACAGGGGAAGAGTAAGTCATATTCTTGGTGTGAAATTTAAGTGCCTCCCCTTCCACTTCATTGCTTAAACAAAAAACTTTAGCATGAAACACAAAATAAAATGTGAACTCATGTCATGTAGTCTGAAAGCCAAGCCTGTGACTTGCTGTGGAACAGGCCTTGTAGCTGTCATTCATCTTGCCCAGCACAGGCCCTAAACATGCCATTTGTCTTACTCAACAGCTGCTGCACTCAGTATGGACAATCCCCAGGGTCCTTCTCATCAACCATGATGACATGCTCTAGTATTTCCATCTTGGTGGTTTCATCAAGGGCCCGTGGACCCCATAGAAACTCATAGTGAGGAGGATCACTGTTAGGAACCTGCTGGTAAACCAGATACTCTGCCTGAACCAAAACTTCTCTAGTGAATTTCCATGCATCCTCAACAGAAATGTGTGCTCCCTCAGCTAACATCTTCCTGTGTCTCAGAATGTCTTTAAGGTACTCTTCACTAACACGGTTGCCCTTTAGAAAGATCACACTCAGGATGAGGATCAGAAGGCCAGCTTTAGGAATAATCTGATCAGTGTCATCCAGCATCCCACTATAAGTGAGGCCCAAGGTAGAGACAAGCTCATATGTGTGGGCAGTGGAATCTACTTGCTTTAAAATAATGCCAAAGCTCAGATGCATGCTCTGACAGATTTCCCCAAAGATCACAGGGAAGTCATCAGGGGCATCAGGGGCCACCAAGTGCTTCAATTCTTCCATGGTGATTTGCTCATGCCTTTGATACTTCTGGAGCAGAAATCGCACTATCTTATCTAACTTCTCATTTCTGAATGCATCCATCCTCATCTGACGGGCCTCCTTGTCCTGAGACGGGCTTGCACCCTCCTCTTTTTCAATGCTGGAGCCCGCATGGCACTGACTGCTTTCACAAGAAGCCACGTCAGTTGGAAGAGAGCAGACCCCATGAGAAATCTGAGAACAACCTGTGGTCATTGGCCCAGGCTCTTCTCTTGCTGTGGCCTCCATTAAAGCAGAGGAGCAAGAGGATGCACAAGTAACTGTGGCTCCTGTTTCCTTCACGTGCACGAGACACTGCATAAGGTGGTGGCCTTGTGTGCTGCTCTGGTCAGGACAGGCTCCATCAGTGTTTCTACCTTGGCTCCCTTGACCATGAGGCATCATGATATTCTGTGAAGAAAACAAGACCTTGAGGACTCAGGTGTCTCAAAGAGTGAGGGGGATTTTTAGTGTTCTCAGCTCAGAATCACACACTTGCTGCCTCCCACAAAGTCCCTCTTTGGGTCTTCTGTCTGAGTAACTGTAGGCTTCACATGGTCCAGTCCCCATGATCCAGGCATACAAAATGAATCTATGTGCAGGCTGAGGTAGATCGTACAGGAGAAGGCTCTAGGGAAAACTGTGTGGAATAAGAAGCCTGGGGATCAGGAACTGTCCTTTCTTGAGTAGCCATAGCACTCAGTTCACAACAAGGTATGCAACTCACGTGCAATCCACTATGGTGTTCACTCTGCTGAGTCAAATGGTGACACCTACGCACAAGTCCTTCACTGCTGGCTCCTGCAGTTGCTGAAGCAGGCCGCGAGAAATTTCCCTGTAATGAAAAGTATAAAGACAATCTGGGACAAAACATATAGGATCATTGCAATTGCCACAGAATATAAAATGGGCAAAATCACATATGTAGCCGTGATTAGAATTCTGAAAGAAATAGGTAGAGGAGCCTCATTCATATCTCTTCAGAGGAATCACTGATAAGGTAATGAGCAACTTCATATTAAATGGGATGAAATGGAAAATCTTTTCTAGACAAGAACAGAAGAAGGTGATGCTCTCTGGTCAATCTTGAGCAAAACAATTTGTATCAAATTGCTAAGTTAAACAAACACAAAGAAATCAAAATATATGCATATGAAAGAAAGATCTACATTATCACTAGTTGGAGGTGACCTGATACACTACATCGAAGACCTCACAAAATGCAAGTAAATAGTTCTAAAATTAAATTTAAAGATTGATTCTGGAGAAGGTTACATACTAAACAAATAGAAATGAATATCATTCCTCCATCGATTAATGCATTCCTTAAAGAAATAAGGGACACAATAGCTTTCACACCAGCACTGAAAGAAATTACATATGTGGGAATCAGTGTATCAAAGGATGTGAAATAACTCTACAATGAAATACTCTACAGTACTCTGACAAGAGAAATTGACTGTGACAACAGAAAAAGGACCGGTAGGCTTTCTCAGGCAGAAAGAGGACCATAAAATTACTCAGAATTCTAAAAAGATTGGAGAACCGTAATGTGGGCCCAACCAAAATTCCAGTCAGATACCTCACAGAACTCAAGAAAAGAACCTGAAAATTTATACAGAGCCAGAAGAGAGAGAGTGACAAAAGCGATCCTAGGCAACAAATGCAAGGTAAGAAGCACCGCAATCCTTGATCCAAAATCTACAGTAATAAGAAAAGCATGGTGCTGCAAAAAAGAATAAAAGCCTGCTAGATGAGAGGAGCAAAGCACAGTACAGAAACAGCACCAAGAAATGGCAAGCATCCTATTTTTGACAAGGGTGCAAATACTGCTCATCGTGAGTCAGCAAGGGAAGGTAAGCACTTTTACCAGTGCTTTTCCTTATAGAAAAGATCCTAGCGTCCCACAGACACTGGTGCATAAGTGAGGAATTCCCTGCTTAATAACCCTGAATGGGGCTTCCCTAGACTCAAGAGCAGGGGGCAGCTTTCCATGGGGTTGTCCATATTGCAGAGGTTTAGTCACCCTCATCCAACACAAAGAGTGTGCCGTTTTCCCAGCCTCACCCCAAGAAGTTGGGTTACCACACACCCAGTCTCCATACTAGGGAGTTCCAATCCTGACACCTGGGGCTGAGAAGGCCTCCACAGTCTATTCTAGTGGGGAGTTGTGTGTGCCTGCATTCCTCTTCCTGGGACCTGGCCCTTGTTCTTGAGGGTGTTATCCTCTTCCCTGTTTACTGAGTGTGCCTCTTCTTCTCAAGGGCAAAGCTGGGAAATGACTCCTCCAACCCTGTCCTGTGTTGTTCAGACCAAATGACAGAGGGATCTGGACTGCTCAGAGATGGGCTTGCTGGATGGGATTTTCTTACTCCTCGCAGGATCTCTCGTGCAGTACTTACTGGTTCTTTCCTCCCTTTTCATGGAGCAGCGACATCGGAAGGATGCATTTCCCTCTCTCTGATGCCAGAGGCTGACTGAGGTGGTTGCCTCCCACAGACCTTCTCAGGATGGACAGGAAATTCTAAGGCCTTTTCTAGAGTCCTCAGTGCTCTCTCTCACCTGAAGTTGAACCCTCCCAAAGCCAGGACCTTGTGTCCTACGTCAAACACCAGCACCACCTTTGATCCATGTGTCTGACATAAGGGAATTTCTCAGGTAGACAGGCCACCATGGGTGTGCAGAGTAGCAGTGCAGTGTTGTGGCAGGACTGTGCCAGGTCCAGGACTCATAGCACAGGCAGGAATGAATTCACTGGGGACCACAACCAGGCTCAGAGCTTCCACACTTATACCACAGCTTCTCCACCTGACCCACCTCAGCCCAGGCCCTCTCTGCTGCTTCCACTTGAAGTAAGGTCCTAAGATCCAGGCTCTGAATTCCACCACAAACAATACCAACAGTAAATAAGGGTTATTTTCAAAACTTCAATATAGCATGGGACTTCCCCCTTCCACTCAGCCCATCAAGTTAATCCAATCAACCCTATCTTCTAAGCCAATCTGCAATGCTGACCTCAAAACAAGGTGACCCAGGGCTGGCAAGGTAGCTCAGCTGTCTAACGCATATGCTTAGGCAAGCTTAGGCAGATGCAGGGACTGCAGTTCAATCCCCCATGCCACATGCCGTGCCAGCACTGAACTCAGGGATGGCTGATAGGAAAATAAAGTAAACTAAAAATAAATAAATAAATAAATAAATTCAAGGTGGCCTATGGATCAGCAAGCAAATATATCATATTTTCTCTGAATTCTGTAGACCACCTCTACTGTATGTGAAGACAGAAGAAATCCACATGGGTGAGGAAACGAAGTGATCTGAGGCTCAAACCACGTTCAAGGTGGCCCTGATGAAGCCCTGTCCTCTCTGTGGCCTAGAACTGAAGCTTCGCTTTCAAAATAACTTTCTGTCTCTGCACCGAAGGAGCCCTGAGGCAGCAGGAGTGCTGACATCAGTCCACATCCCCGCACCCCACTCCTCACCCCTACGCAATTTCCCTGTTGCTGAGCTGTAACTGAGGCAGCTGTAGGTTGCA
>PVJA010050710.1:0-13161 GCA_004027025.1 Myocastor coypus | reverse complement strand
AGGAAGGAGGGAGGGAGGGAGAGAGGCAGAGGGACAGAGGGAAGAAGGAAGGGAGGGAGAGGGGAAGGGAGGAAAGGGGAGGGAGGGGGAGGGGGGAGGAGAAGTAGGAAGAGGGAGAGGGAAAGGGGGAGGGAGTAAGTGAGGGGGAAGAAGAGAAAGGATGGAGTGAGAGGGAGAAGAAAAGGAAGGAGGGAGGGAGGGAGAGGGGAAGGGAGGAAGCGGGAGAGGGAAAAACGAGAGAGGGAAAAGGGGAGGAAGGAATGGAGGGAGGGGAAGGGAAGACAGAGAGACAGAGACAGACAAGGTGCCTCTAGGATGCATAGCCCCCCTTTAAAGGCAGCCTCCTCCCAGAGACACAATGACACCCAACCTCTAAGTTCCATACACCTTCTGTTTCCATCACCCTGCCTGGTTCAGGACTTTACAGCTGGACCTTCACTCAGATTGCAGTCAGCCACAGTGACCCACGCTGCTTCCCAGGGCAGCGCATGGCATTTTAAGAGGAAGTTCCTTCTCAAAGATCCCACCTCTGCTGTGCTTGGTTCTTTCTGAGGGCCCCTTTCCTTCCCTTTGAATTTACACAGAGTAAACTTAGTCTTTCTGAGTCAGGTGTGTCAGACCTTCCCTGGCTTGCACAACCTGCTTCTCTGGCTTGTGCCTCTTTCATCATACATCCTCCTCCCTCCATTATTAGAGGAATCTGTGTGTGTATGTGTGTGTGTGTGTGTGTGTGTGTGTGTGTGTGTGTGTGTCTCCAATGTCATGATGATGGCTGGACATGTAATTTTTTAATGAGGGGATGGAACCCAGGGCTTTGCACTGGCACTGAGCCACACCCCAACCCTTATCATTCCATTTAAAGTTTGTTACATTTCTTAGTGAATTATGATATAGAGCTCAATGTAAAGAGTATATCAGAAAATCTGAAGTTTAAAGATAACACTCTCAAAATTTAAGTATTCCAGTTTTAAAGTAAAGGCAAACTGTTTTAGGAAATGTAGGGCTTTTCTTCCTTCTTTTGGTATGAGGAGTCCAGTTCAGGATTCCCCCCTTGCGAGGCAGGTGCTGTGCCTGTGAGCTATATCCTGGCCTCAAACACAGGGCTTTACAGATTTTTTGGTGCATTGTGAGTATTCTAGAAGGTGGAGCGGTGGGATGTGATAACCATTCCCAGGTGTCCTTTGTGGATAGTACATGAATCTGTCTTTTTGAGACAGGGTCTCACTATGCAGTTCAGGCTGGCCTTGAGCTCACTTTTGTAGCCCAGGCTGGTCTTGAGCTTGCACTGATCCTCCTGCCTCAGCCTCCCAAGTGCTGGGATTACAGGCGTGTGCCACCACACCTGGCTTAGTACATGAATCTGAAAGTCAGTTACATACAAAAGTATTAAGAGAATGTAGTGAGTGTCACAGAACTGTGATTTTCGTGGATCAGAACTAAGATTTTCATATGTACTTGACCCAGTACAGTAAAAGGACTTGAGGTAGAGTGGCTCATTATTCTCTCTTTTGTCCCTGTGCTTTTACAGTAGCAAGTCAAGCAAAGAGAGTTACACATTTTTGTTTCTCTTTTAAGGAAAATCGGAGACCTGAACCCAAACTCCTCTCTTAATGATTCTCTCTTTGGCTTGGGGGGGGGGTGCCTGCATTTCTAGAGCTGTCTCTTTCCTTTAGATTCATGTTGCAGGCATATTTGTCTTATAAAAGACCATTACATTTCCTGTTTTTTCTACTTTAAATAAAAACTCTTCTACCCACAACATTTTGTTGTACTTAACTTTTATTTTCATTTCTAATTATTAGCATGAGCCAAATTTTATTAATAGTGAGTTGCCATTATCTTTGTAATAAAAAGAATGTACTCGTTCGTAGGCAGTTGTTACTGTTTGTGAAAAATTCACCGATAGCATTTTTTTCAACACTTCCAACATTCACGTCCTATATCTGTCCTGTACCTGAGTGGGGAAAGGACATTTGGTATCTTTAAGGAAAATCTACCTCCTTGAGATGGGAAGGAGAAAGTGAGGGGACTGTAAATGAGTTCTCTGCACCTGGGACAAAGGACGGAAGTGACCCAGATCGTGGGCCTCACACTGAGGCCCTGCTTCTCTTCCTGCTGATGCAGGAGATTGATGGATGCTGAGCTGGCCGAACCTTAATCCTGAAGGAGGGGGATGTGGACGGGGTGTGCAAGGACGGGGGCAGCGCTAGCGTAGCCAGGTAGAGAGGGTGCTCTGCTGCTGTGGGACCTGAGGGCTGCCTGTCAGATCCGATTTCTATCGAAACCCGTCACCCTGCCTGTTAATGTTCTTAGCCAGTGCAATTTCTTTTCCATGAAAAGATACCAGGTGAAGGGAGAGTTATGGGGTGGTGGGATTCACTTACTGCTGCCATCTGCTCACAGCCCCTGGGGCTTTTCAGCTGCAGGATTAAAGTTTAATCCAGAGTGACACAGCAGGGGCAGCCTCATACATAATAGGTGCTCAGTAAATGCCAGTGTTTCTATGTGAAGGCCCTGGGGTGGATGGGAGATTTGTATTAAGAATCATGAGTAATGGGGTGGGGGTTCATTTCCCAAGACAAAGTGGAGCTAATGAACAGTAAGGAAAGGAACCAGTGAAGCATTTAGAACACTCTCTACCTGCCTTTCAGAAATGTAACTTCCCACCTTTCTTGCAACAAATGTTTTGTGAGTACTTGAAAAGTACTTAAGTACTGAATTTATTTTAGGTGCCCTGCATTACTTGTTTTTATTATGAGGCTGAAGCTGTGTTCCTGTTTTTTTGCCCTCTTCCATCCATGCATTTGTTTTTCTTTCATTTCCTTTCGTCTTCGTCTTCGTCTTTGTCTTTTCTCTGTCTCTGTCTCTCTCTGTGTCTGTCTCTGTCTCTCTCTCTGTCTCTGTCTCTGTCTCTGTCTCTCTGTCTCTTCTCTCTCTTGCTTTCATATTGGGATTAAACCCAGAGCTATGGTTGAGCTATATCCCAGGTCCTTTAAAATTTTATTTTTAATTATTACTAATTTTTTAGATTATCTCACACTTTGAGACAGAGTCTCTCTAAGTCACCAAGATATCTAGACTGGGCTGGAACCTGTGATCTTCCTGCCTCAGCTTCTCATGCTGGATTACAATTGTAGGCTCTGCACTGAGCCCTGCTTTCTTTTTACATCTCACATTCTCCCAAAGTATTGCACACTTTGAAGAAAATGAACTAGATATTTTATTCATTTGTATGTTAAACAGAAAATTATGATCCAGTTCATCACCTAAATATTAACAATCCCTAAAGTTCTGTATTTCTCATATCTAAGGCATATGCTGTGGGTCAAATTTTTCTGTTAATTAAAAGAGGTTCGTGTTTCCTATACCCACTTCTAGCTTGGTGAAGGATGTTTTCCAGGGCTGCCGAGACAGCCTTTTTGTTCACAGAGTGACGATGATCCCTCATCAGGCAACTCAGATGTTCAGGGAGAACTATTCATGCTAAATATGTGTTCCAATATGGTTCCCCTGCCTCTAGAGCCACCACATCCTCTCTCTTAATTTTCTTGTTTCATTCTCAAGGACGCGCTTTTCTGCTTGTGCAAACCACTTAATGTGCTCTTTCAGGTTACTTTTATTGTGTATCTGTCTTTGTGTGGCTGTTGTAGCCATCACCATAGCACCCAGGTCCACAGGACCTGGGCTACCAGTCCTGTCATTCGAATGCTGTGGGTGTGTTTGTTAAAACAGAATGAACATGGCTTCCAGTGATGGCCACTGAACCCAGACTTGCCTCATTCTGAGATGGTAAAATCATCACCTGTAGTATTTATTTTTAAATAATACAACTGTATCTCCAAAGATTATTACTTATAAACCTTCAGTAACACTTATAAAATGTCAGTAACACTTAAGCACAATACATTGAATTAGGGAAAGTAAAAAACTTTCAGTTGCCTTTAAGTGATTACTACAACTAGATATCTAAAGGGAATTGTTTACATTGTTAATTTTTTCCCTAAGGGTGAATTAGTGTTCTACCTACGCAGTATGAAATAATGAATTTTCTTTCCTTGGACCATTGTGTATACTGTGATCACAATTATTGTACTGAATTGTTTCTCTGAGGAAAAAATGTTCTCACCAGATAAAAATCAGGGCTTATTTTTGCCTTATAGTAAAATCTGAAAAAACTAGGAAAATTTGCAAGGGGTGATCAAATCTGTGGAAATCAAAAGGAAACATCTATGTATTTTTAGAAAATTTATTTGAATGCAAATTGTTTTCTGACCTTTACTTTGTATTTGAATAGGTGCTAGTTTTCTATTTTAAGTCCCCACTTTGCTGTGGTTTTCAAAATAACACAGAAAGATAAAGAACCCCCAGTGAAAAACAGCTCTAACTCAAGAGATATTTAAAAGTGTTTCTGCTTTTAAAGCGGAAGAATCAGGAGAAACAGAAACAACTCTTATTTGAACAGAAAATTTTTGAGACTTTTTTGTCCTGTTTCCAAGGATTTCACTTAAGATCCATCTCAACTCTAGGTTACTTGTTGTTTACCTGTTAAATGTAATTAAATATGTGATTGTGACATTAGCCTAAAACAGTAGGCCCCCAATGACTAGTGGTGGCTTCATACTTAGTCACTTAGCTTCTGTATCAGACAGACAAAGTGGCTTATATTTTCCTGGCATTCGTGGCCATGCAGCTGTGGCTCAGGTGTGACAGTGCACATGGGACATCCAAAGAGGGCAGGTCTTATGGTGACACTTGGCAGTGTGGGATGTGGTTGAGATCCCATTTAAATGCCAGGGGTAGTACTGCCTGGTTTTTCACTCCACAGGGCCCTGGAGACGTGTGGCAGTATGGAAGGTAGCCCCTGGCTGGGGTCACCTGGGCCTTGTGCGCCTTCCTCCCACTTTACAATCTTGTTTCTAGGGCTTTATTGCTTACACATTCAACTTTTACCTCTGTATGTCTTTTGTAGCAGAATTCTGTGTTCTAGATTCATCCTGTTGTCTCTCACTCAGTCCCCCATTTTTTTTTTTTTTTTTTTTTTCCTGTTTTCTAGACCCAAATGCTTCAATTTAAAAAAATAATAGCTGTCACAGTGCCGATGCCTTTCAGGGCCCAATGCCAAGCTCTAACGCTGCTGTGGTGATGTAGTAATGGGGGAGGGGCAGGGAATGCAAAGGACTGATCCCACCCAGAATCCTTCAGGGAGGAGAACAAACAGAACCCAGTTCCTGCCAGCTTTCCTAGGCAGGTGTACAAACATTTCCTTTGAAATCTCATCTTTTGTGTCTCACTGCCTTCTTCTTTGCCTTCATCCCTACTTCTACTCTCTCCCTGAGGAGTGCTGATGGGGAGTTTTTGTAGTTTAGTAGCTGACATTTAAGCTGTAATGTCTTGCCCCTTTTGCACCTGCTGAAATCCCAGAGGGAGAAGACTGGCACATGAAATAGAGTCCGAGGGGTAAAATTAAACCCTGCAGACTCTGTGGCTGCTGCGTCTACACCACTGGAATCTTCCTCAATGCCTGCTTGGATGTTCTAGTTTTACATCACTGCTCTTTTCATTGGGTTTGCATTTTGCATGCTAGGAAGGAGGAAAATAAATTTCAGGATGCCGGTTTCATCCTGCAGAGGCAGACACATGAATCAGTGGCTGTGCACTCACACCTGTAGCTCATGTTAAGGTAAATGCAGCCGTGCTCCAGTTCCTGTCTCTAGAGTGGCGCTGAGCTGTAAGTACAGAACTGATCCAGGTCCCACCACTGCAGCAGCAAAACTTATGCTAGAGGTCACGCGAGTCAGGTGAAGGCTGAGGAGGACCCAGCTGCCTCTGGGGGCAAGGCAGCCTTTTTCCTACAGGAAGAACTTTCGTGTGTGTGTTTTGTATTTTTAAAATGTATTTTAAAGAGACTAAGAAAAATGATATAGAATTTCTAAACAAGGTGATAGGAAATTAACAATGGTTATTATATGGTGTAGTGTTATCTTCAAAGTAATTGCTCAGATTACCAGATATAGACAGGCTGTTCCTTTCAATAGAAAGTAGTAATTCAATTATCTTAGCACAGAGGCAACATTTGGGTGTGCTTTTTTCTTTTTAATTTTTCCCAAGTTCTCTGAATTCTTCTTTAAGGCCATGATATTTTCAATACTGAGATGGAATTGTGCTTGTCCCAAATTTGGAGAAATGTAGCAAGAAGAACTTAAGGCAGTGCTGCTCACATGCAAAGCAAATTTCACTCAGTTTTGGAGCTTCTGGATGATTTACTTATTTATTCAAAAAAGATGTTTCATCTGGGTTGGAACTTTTGATCCTGCTTGTCTCAGCCTCCTAGGTTGCTGGTACTGCAGGCATGCACAAAATGCGTGGCTAAACTACATGGACCATTGTGTCAAAAGTTAAATAAGAATAATTAAGACTTGGAAACCAGGCATGGTGGTGCTCCCCTATAAATCTCAGTGCTGGGGAGGCTGAGATAAGAGGATTGCTATGAGTCCAAGATGCATAGCGAGACCCTGTATCAAATACACAAACTGAAAAAAAAAAAAAAACTTCAGCATAATTATTTTTGAGAAGTCAGTGAATTTTCTTCCTCCCCAGTGGTAACTTGTAGGCTTCAAATCAAGTATTTCTTATGAATCACCAAAGACCCTCAGGAAAAAGGACTTGGAAACTATTTGTAGCATAGTAAAATCCATTAGAAACCATATGTATTCTAAAGCTGAAAAAAGATAAATTTTTTTTACATATTTGATGCAATAGTAATTTAGTAAATAACAATTATCTTTGCTGATCTGTAGCTGTGTGCTTTCATAAGAATGCCTGCAAAATGTACTAATGGATGTGATAATTAAAGATATAAAATGAGTAAGAAGGACCAATAAATGTGTTTTTTTTTTTTTTTTGACCAAAAAGATTTTTGATGGGAAAAAAAAAAAAAAAAAAAAAAAAAAGATGTTTCAGGTACCTTCAAAGCACAGGGCAGCATGAAGATTGGGGCATAGCCATTTCCTTATAAATGGAACTTTGTGTGTGTGTGTGTGTGTGTGAGAGAGAGAGAGAGAGAGAGAGAGAGAGAGAGAGAGAGAGAGAGAGAGACATAGACATAGACATAGACATAGACATAGAGAGCCAGAGACAGACAGGGACAGAGACAGAGATAGAGACAAAGAGAGAGACAGAGAGAGATTAGAGGTTGATAGCCAGCCTGTGACATGGAAATGTCTGCCTCAGAAACAATGCAGCATGGTTGAAGAGTGTCAGTTGAGTGTTGGTATGGGATTATTCAGTATGGACAGCTGCAGTTGCTTTCAATTAGGGAATGTTTGAGCCGAGACCTGGTAGAAGTCAGAGATGAGGTGTGCAGCATTAGAGGAAGAGCAGATACAGAAATGGAGTATCAATGCATGGGAGTATCTTGGGGCAAGTAGAGAGCAGTGAATGTGAATACAGACCAGAGAACAAGGGCAGGGGCCTGGCAGAAGGAGCCAGAGCCAGGGAAGGGGCTCTATAGGGTCTTGAGATCTGAAGAATTTTAGCTTTTTCCCTGAATGGGCAAAGGACATTCAAACATTTCTGCCTGGTTGCTGTGTTTGGCAGAGGATATTGGAGTTGAGGTGCAATAGAGACGCCCTCAGGAGATGGGCTAATTCTGTGGAGCACAATCTGGGTAGAGAGGTCAGGTTTGCATCTGCTGGTCAGAGAGAGACAGAGACAGAGAGCGAGAGCGAGAGCGAGAGCGAGAGCGAGAGCGAGAGCGAGAGCGAGAGAGAGAGAGAGAGAGAGAGAGAGAGAGAGAGAGAGATAGGAAGAGGTTGGCTCACCAGTATAATTCAGACATGGAGCCACCAGGATCTGTTCTTGGATGTATAAAATGACTCAAATATCACTTTGTTTTTTATTTGTTTATCTGAACGTTTGCCAGGAAGTAGAGACTCACTGAAATGGGAGAGACTGGAGGAGACAAATTTTCTTGGTGGCGGGGACAACCAGGAGTTTGGTTTGGGACTGGATGGATTTGAGGTGCCTGCTAGGCCTCAAGGAAGAGAGATGCATGCATATAGGCACAGACGCAAGTCTGCACTAGTGTTACCAGCACAGAGGTAGTGTTTTACATCAATGAGATCAGTGAGGTGTGGGTGTATACAGAACTCTAGAGGAGTGCAGTGGTTGAGCCCGAGCCCTTCTGAGGTCACGGAGGTGAGAAGCCACCCAAGGAGGATTAAAAAGAGTCAAAAGTGAAATGCCCTCTTGGAGACTGGATCTTTGTAGTCACAACATCGGCAGGATCACACTTTCTCTTATGCTCTAGAAAAGAACTTACCCTTACCTCCCTGACTCCTAGCATTTGCTGGCAGTTCTCAGTAGTTTGGCTGGCAGGGGCTTCAGGCCAGTCATTCCACTACCATCTTCCTGTATCTATGTCATCCCCCTTCCTTGCCAAGATATGCTCTCCCTTATCCTATTTTGTAGGAACACCAGCCATATTGGTCCACCCAGTGACCTCACTATGACTTGGTTAAATCTGTAGAGAGCCTATTGCCAGGGAACATTGTATTCTTAGGCAGTGGCATTAAGGTCTCAACATACACTTTTTGGGGACATACATTAAGAGCTATAAGAGCTGAGAAGGTGGTGGAGAACCAAGGACACATGCACTAGAGAAGACAAGTAAATGCAGAAAGGATGCGGACATGGAGTCGGATGACTGACTGAGTCTCATGGACACCAGGTAAGACAAGGTTGGAGGACTGATGCTTGGTTTCACCCATTTGGAGATTACTTTCACCTTTGTAGTTTCAGTTAAATAGCCAGGATGATAATTGGACTGAAATTCAAGAGGGAATGTGTGGAGGAGTTAGAGAAAATAAATGTAGGCAGTTTGGGGAGGAGTTTTTTAGACAGAGTGAGGAGCACAGTAGGATGTTAGTGGGGGAAGAAGGAAAAGGGGGTCAATTTATAGCATGATGTCAAAGAGACATTTCTAGAGTGATGTCTTTCAACAGGGTGGGAGATCCAATAGGCAAACCGATGGTGGCTTTGGCTTTGTTTCTAGGTAATTCTGATGCTTGTTCAAGTTTGAGAACTGTTATTCTAAACGATCTCTCAGACTGTAAAAGTCCTTGTCTTGTGATATCATTCACCATAAGCACAAATGGAATATGAAACACCATGACAATTCTTGCCTAATGGGAATGAAACATGGGTTGAAAATGAGCAGTGCCCACTACTGGCAGATGCGCTGCATGGGGCGGGAGCTCTGCATGCCTCCCCATAAGGGCTGACCCAGGCACACTGTCCTCCTAAGGGGCTGACCCAGGCACACTATGTCCCTAAGTGGCTGACCCAGGCACACTATGTCCCTAAGTGGCTGACCCAGGCACACTATGCCCCTAAGGGGCTGACCCAGGCACACTGTCCCCATAAGGGGCTGACCCAGGCACACTGTCCCTTTAGATCACAGTTTCTGCTATTCGGAATGGCTCTCCACTATGCCTGGAGGTCCAGTTGCCCTCCAGCTGCTATTTTTAGATGGTCCTGTATCATACCCTCTCAAAGGGAGGACAGTGTCATGGGGACTTAAAATGTTTTTATTTGGCAGAACATAAACATTGTATAACAAATTAATGTCCTAATATTCAAATATTGGTATATGTAGAACTTGTCTATGTTAGGTTTATTTTAGACATGATCCAGTGAGCCACTGAAAGCGTCCCTGAGATGATTCAGTTTGTTAGGAGTTGTATTCCTGGGTGATCGTCACCTTCACGTGATTATTCTATTAATGTCCTTTTATTCTTACCTAAACACTTAACAATGAAATGACCATCACTTTTCCTGCCCATGAAAGCTGTCTTTCACTTTCTTAAATTAGAGGACTGCAAAGGGATAAGCCAGAGGAAAGGGCTTTTGTGAAAGCAGCAACTTCAATTTGAGGAAAATAATTTGGTGTGAGCAAATGTTTTGCCAATGTGGGGCTTTGTGCTGTCTGTTTAAATCAGTTTGGAGATATGCACTGCATGTTGTTGGTAGGAGACATGAGATTATTCAGGTGACCTACACACACTGAGGATTCCGTTCTCAAGAGAACATTTCCTCCTCCCCTTCCCTGTGAAGCAGTGGGAAAGGCTTTTAGTTGCCTCCTGATGCTAGAAAATCATTTCTAGTTTCTTCTAGTATGCTTTAGGAAATTTGAATGCGACCTGCCATTAGCCCTCTGGGATTTTGTAATTTTGTGCCTGCTGGTATCAACTGTTAGCATTTTCATCCAACCAAGGGAAGTGTCTGTCTGTGCCCCGCACAGTGACCCAGGAGTTAAGAAGGTTGTCAATAGGGACATCTCACAAATGCCAATTGTGATGCATACGGGATTATGAGAGCAAAGACGTGGATCTAACCCTTGCTGTTACCTGCCAGTGGCAAGCGTGGTAAATAGGATGTGGTCATGGCTTTTCTGGTATATGATGTTTTAAACAGCCTATAGTAACTCTGACTGGGAACTTTCAAATTTTTGAACTGATCTGTAGATTAGTCTATTTCTCCATCCCAAAGCTCAGTAGCTAGGCAGGTTGAGAGAGAAAATCAAGGAGTCAGCACACTACCAAAGTTGGAGTCAGAACCAACAGCCAAGGGCATCTGAATTCTCCTCTGGTGGTTTCACATCCATAGCAAAGGAAACTTTTGGAAACAAACCAAATGCTGCTGTAGAACAAATTAAATTCCATCAGTTATTTAAATGATGTTTGGACTATCTTTATGTTCTTTGAAATTATAAACTGTTAAATGCTATGTGAATATTGTCATAGCTTTGGGAAATTTTAAGAAAGTTTAGCTTGAGGTTGATGCAGAGACAGTTTCATGTTTAATATTGCAT
Source organism: Myocastor coypus (assembly GCA_004027025.1). Taxonomy (NCBI): domain Eukaryota; kingdom Metazoa; phylum Chordata; class Mammalia; order Rodentia; family Myocastoridae; genus Myocastor; species Myocastor coypus. The sequence goes on along the minus strand of PVJA010050710.1, from coordinate 2,291 downwards.
TTAGCCGGGCGTGGTGGCTCACACCTGTAATCCCAGCACTCGGGAGGCTGAGGCAGGAGTATCAGTGTGAGTTCGAGACCAGCCTGGGCTACAAAAGTGAGCTCAAAGCCAGCCTGAACTGCACAATGAGACCCTGTCTCAAAAAAGACAAAAAAAAAAAAAAAATATATATATATATATATATATATATATATTGCATTTAATAAGCACGCTATAAAACAGTGGTGGCTATCCTTGACATTGTTATCTTAAATTCACTCTAAAACCTTACCTTGGCTAGCATTGTTTCTGAAGTAGAAGAGTTTGGGTTGGAGGCTTTCAAATATGAAAAAAAAAAAAAAAAAGTTTTTCTGCATTCTTTGTACATGAGTGAAGCTGTTTAATAGAGCAGTGGAATGCCAAGGCTGAGCTTGCTGTAGCTGCTCAGCGAGCAGAAGGGCGAAGAGTGAGAACAAGCCAGGGAACTCATGGTGCTGGGGCAGAATCAACTTGATGTTGGGCCCAACTTAGGCTTCCTAGCAAAATGCAGCGAGCCAGAGGCTGTGGTGCTGGGAGCCAAGTCCTGGCTTCTCCAGGATAAATGCTGTTCATCTGGATAGTAGCTGCTCTCAGTGATATTTCTGAGAAACACAAACTGCCTACAGTTGGCTGTAGAACTTCCTTGACATTTGCCCTCTGTTCCTGTAGCTGCTGTACGTTCCCGTAACCACAGACAGAACAGTTAGAACTTCCCCTTTCACTTTTGGAGTAAGGCAATGTGTAAGACTATGATTTCCTAAGACAGTTTGGAAAAACCAGAGAAGCCCTGCTTTAAACTTTTCTTTTCAGGTCACATTGAGCCCTACAGAAGTAGGCACTAGCGAGGGTCTTCTGCAGGAACTCAGACTTGGGGGTCTCTGAGAGGGCCATGGGTCATCAGGTCTCTGTGGACTCACATGTGGGAACTGGTTCAGTGCAGCCTTTGTCCCTGACAGTCAGAGTTAGGACACGATGCAAGGTGTCCTCCTGATGTTCTTCCACATGCCCAGTATCCCATTGTGGACTTCAGAGTCTTGCTTTCTTACCACTTATTCAAACGCTTTGCTTGACCTTGGGGTAGGAATCCAACGCCAACCCTTTCTCGGAAGTTATCCGCCAGCCAGGTACCACCTCTGCCCTGACACCACACAGCCCCTGGTGGTTCTTTTCATGAGCTTCCACCTGCAGTTTTTCCCACTAGGTTCTCCAGCATCTCATGTGCCCTCTCCTCTCACTTTGCCCTTAGGATCTTAGTGATGAATTCACAGCCTTCAGCAATGAAGAAAGTGACTTTGATTTTTTTTTTTCTATTGAAAGCAGTACTTTACAAACTCCTTTTGTTTCATGGTTCTGCTCATGAACTCATCTGGCTATGAACTAAATCAAATTTCCCTGTAAGGTTCAGAGTTGCCCAATGTGGAGTTTGTGAATGGAAGGAAAATTTTGTCGAATGCTTCTGTTTGTGAACTGAATTGTGTGTGTGACCGGAAGTGTTTATGAACTGAGTAGGTATTGCTGCTTTAAAAAAGTTTTATGAAACAGATTATACCTGTAAATTACTGGGAATTCAATGCATGGTTTAAAAAATTCTAAAAATAACACATTCGCACTTGCTGCTGAATTTATTGCAGAGCTTGTGGTACTGTCTGGATCACCCCCGATCTGACGTTTGTGTTTCTAACATCCTTACTCCTTTTCATAGCTGGTCTGCACATGTAGGGGTCTGTGAGGTCCTTTTTCTGTGATTACGCACACGACATTTGATTGTGCCAATTCATCTTATTCGATGTCTCACTGCTGCCATTTCCACAGTTGTATAGTATTCCACTGTCGAATGCAATTAGGGTTTTTTTTTTGTTTCAATTTTTTTATTGTTTAAATTTAACAATGGTTATATTACATATTTTTGTCATCAGATCAGTTTAGATTAATACATATAGGTATATAAGATTGATCAAATAATTAAACATTAACCTTTCTAAATCCACATTACTTTTTTTTTCTTTCCCCTTTCTTTTCTTTGAAAGTTGACATATTGCATATTGTCCTCACAATCGTTCTACAGAGTACAGTGTGTGGGCATGACCCACCTCACTATTGATGTTGCTTAGAAAAAAAAAAAAGGAAAGAATATACTTTTCTTTGGACTAAGAGGAAGCAGATACATACACAGTCAAAGGTTTTGCAATTGCACTGGGCCACCAGTGAAGCTTGTGATGTTGGAGGCTATTGAATCTAAGCCCCCTAAAGCTCATCTCACCAATCTAGCTCTG
>PVJA010050709.1:0-13162 GCA_004027025.1 Myocastor coypus | reverse complement strand
TCTTAGTTACCTTTTGCTCGTTGCTGGAACAAATACCCAACTCTCAAAATGAAGGAAGGAAAGGTTTATTTAGCTCACAGTTACTGGAGGTTTCAGTCCATGTTCGGCTGGCCCAAGGCTGAGAGGAGCAGAGCAGAGAGCATCCAGTTCATGGCGGCGGAACAGCAACAAAATGGTGGCAGAGGTAGCCAGCCAAACAGCCCCAAACCAGCCAGAGCTACAGTCTGTCTCTCTGTCTCTCTTTATGTTACATTCAGGCTCTCCGCCTTAGCTCCCGCCATAGGCTACACCCATAATCCCAGAAGTACTTCCACTCATAATCCCATCAGTACTAAAACCCATAATCCCAGGGATCAAGGATCAAGTCTCAAACTCTAGCAGTCCCCGCCCAATGACTCCATGAGGCTTTGGGGGGACAACTAGACATAAACCATAACACTTGCCAACCACAGTCCTGTCTTCTAGAGTTGTTGTTCTACCTTCGTATTGGTTCATCCTTTTGCATAGATTTCCAGTAGGATTCTTAATCTCAGGAACTTCCATTGAGTCTGCTTTATGGAATCCAGTTCTTTTCTAATTTGGACATTCATGGTTTCCATGTCTTTCCTAAGCTCCTCTGTTTTTGCAGTTTGTATATAGTCTATATTCAATATTCATTTCCTTCATGTTGGTCATCATCTCTTTAATTATCTCTGTTGTATTTTTGTCAAGAGACTAATTGAGCTGTTTTGTTACTTCTACTGCTACCATTTTATAAAATTTATGATTTCTGTAACCTCAGTGCTTGATTTGCCTTGAGTGAGTTAGGAGTTAGGGGTTTTATCTTGCTTCTATATTTTTTTTCATTTTCTGATTTTTAGAGTTATTTTCTGCAGTGAGCCTGGTAAAGTGCTTATGGTAGGTAGCATTTTTACTAGTATGGAGTCCTCATTAGGATATGACTGCTTTTCAGAGACATTGTCTTGGAATAGCTGGCTTTTGATTCTGTCCCAGGATCACACCTCTTTATTAGGGATGAAAGACTGCTACCTGTTTGGCATAACCCCTACTTCTTTGTTATATAGCATTAGTTATGACCCCCCAGACAATGTAGGTATTTGCATACAAGAAAGATCAGTAGATTGTGACAACTGTGCCACACACACACCGACTAAAGTAGTACAATCACTATCAACAGTAGCATCAGGCACAGACTAGAAAATGATGAACTGTGGTAACTATAAGTTTGTCAGCTTTAACCATAGGTAAAAGATTTATAGTTATATAACAAAATCTAAGAAAAATTATATATAGTAAATGTCCATTCAATAGAGTGATTTTTCCCCAAGGCATTAAAATTTGGAAGAGATAAGAGAACAAAAATAGAGAAATAAAAGAAAAGATTAGAAGCAAGGCTGAAGGATAAAGAAAGTTATCCAAGTCAAAACAGAAAACCTAAAACAAAATTCATAGTCATGAAATACAAGACAGTCAAAGAAAAACAAATGAATAAAAAACATGGAAGAAATGAAGAAGAAATTTTTCTGTGATTTCAGGCCTGTGGCTATCTTCTGGAATGTACAGGGTTTTTTGTTTTGTTTTGTTGCAGAACTGGGGATTGAAGTCAGGCCCTTGTGCTTGCCATGGAAGCGCTTATTCTACTGAGCTATCTCCCCAGCCCCTGGAATCTACAGTTTTGTGGTAATGTTCAGTTGGGAGCATGACTGCTCGTGCTGGTAGGATAAGGAGGCTGTCAGAGCGCAGACCCATGCTGGATAATTCCAGCAAGACTGTAGTAGGATTGAGGTGGGCCATGGTATAACCCCAGAACACCTACAGTTGGATTATGGTAGAGTGCCAATTCTGGGTCTTTCAAACAGAAGTTCAAGTTCATTCTGACCTTTGGTTGTGGGGCCGGAGCCTGAGTCACTTAGCTTATAACCCTCTGGGTGTCTTTTCATGGTCTCACCATGGTTCCCTGACTCGGCATCTCCCATGGCTGCGCCTCACTGAGCCACTGTGGGGTTTTAGCACCGGGAGCACTGAGATGAAGCCAGTTCACACCCTATAAGAAAGGTGTAGGGAATTGAAGGCAAAGTGGCTCCCTAAATTATTTTGGGGAACTCGTGCATAGATTCGCATTTATCTTTAAAGGCACACTGAGAGTTTTGTGAGGTGATTGTGCTGTTTTTTCAGTCACACTGGCAGTGTCTGAGAGTCTAGGTCAGTGGTTCTCAACCTTTCTAATGCCGTGACCCCGCAAAATAGTTCCTCATGTTGTGGTGACCCCAAACCAAAAGATAATTTTGGTGGCTACTTCAAAACTGTAATTTTGCTACAGTTAGGATTCAGAATATAAATACCTGATATGCATTATGTATTCTCATTGCTACAAATCAAACATAATTTAAACATAGTGATTAATCACAAAAACAATATTTAATTATATGTTGAGAAATATTTATTACTAATTCCAATAACATTTCACCATGGCATAGCATGGGTTTAAATATATATTTTCTGATGGCTTTAGGGGACCCCTATGTTTTGGTCATTTGACCCCCTGCTGGGGTCTCGACCCACAGGTTGAGAACCACTGGTCTAAGTGCTCCTCATCCTTGGCAACACTTGAGATTTTCACCTTTGCAGTTCAGCTATTCTAACTGATACAAAGGTGAAGTGATGTTTCATTATGGTTTTTAATCTGCATTCATGATGACTCGCAATAATGAGCACATTATTTAATGCCTGTTGATCATTTCTGCTTGATGTTAGTGGGGAAGGAGAGGCTCAAAATATCTGTCTGAGTCTTTTGCCCGTATTTTAAAATTGAGTTTTTATTATTGAGGTGAGGTGTTATTTGTGTACCTGGGATGTCCTCGGAACAGGTTATTTGCTCAGTACGTGACTTGGAATCACTTTGTGGTTTAGAGCTTGTGTGCGACTCCATTAGCCAGTTGGCACTGACACATCAGCTGCTTGAAGGGATGCTGAGCTCTGGCACTGACACTTGCTGGATCTTGCCTTGTATGCTTGCAAAGAGGTTTGGTTCTCATAGTTATAGTTCTCAAAATGAAAGACAAAGCCGGACGTGGTGGCTCACGCCTGTAATCGCAGCACTTGGGAGGCTGAGGCAGGAGGATTGGTGCAAGTTCGAAACCAGCCTGGGCTACAAAAGTGAGCGCAGGACCAGCCTCAACTGCATAGCGAGACCCTGTCTCAAAAAGACAAAAAAAAAAAAAAAAGAAAGACAAGTGTAGACCCTAATTCACATCAAGTAAGCACCAGTTTCTTGGTTGCCTTCTGTCAGTTCTTTTTTGTACATATTTTAGTACAGGGTCTACAGGGTCTCACTGCACAGATTGGGCTCATAGTGATCCTTCTGTTTTTAGCCTTCCAGGCACTGGGATAACAGGCAAGTGCCACCACTCTCTGTCTCAATTGCTATCTCAGCACACCCTGGAGGTGGGTCCAGCACTGCATGCCAGGGATTGAACCCTGGCCCCTACGCTCTACCTAAGTAGGTGCTTTAATCTGCTGAGCTATCGGGCTGGCCTTCTCAGTTTTTATTTTTATTTTTTTTTTAAGTTTTTTTTTCTTGTTTCAGAACTTTTGTTTGTTTATTTATTTATTTTTATTTATGGCCAGCTCAGCCTGCCCTGAGGGCAGGTCTGGCACAGCATGTGGTGCCAGGGATCGAACCGCGGCCCATGTAGCCACCGAAGCTTTCCTAAACAGGCGCTTTAGACCACTGAGCCATCCTGCTGGGCCCCTCTCAGTTTTTAATTACTTGAAATAATAATATTAATATTGTACCTGTGGTAAAAAAGTATGCAGAAGATTGTTAATCACTTATTTAGCACCTAACGTATTTTGAGAGGGAAAGAACTCCACCTGTATTACCAGTTGTGCACGGTGATTTCTGACCAAGTTTCTTGATTTTCCCATGTTTGCCTTTTTCACTGGAATTCTCCATTTGTCTACTTACCATCACTGACCCAGTAAAATTTGGGAAGCTCAAATGGACTCAAGGAAGTAAGAACTGGGGCATCATATAATATATGGCTAAAAGAGTAAAAGAAAAAAAAAGGATAAAGGAGGAAGAGATATAAAAAGGACTTTAAGATTATTGATATATGTCAGTGGAATTCCTAAGCATGATTTAAAGCATTCTAAAATATGAAGAAAAAAAAAACTGTGAAAACATGGTTTACCTTTTTAAAAACTATGTTCGTAGTTTTGTAGTTTTCCAAATTATTATGTCTTTGGAAGATATTATGAGTTTGTTCGTTTGTTTGTTTTCCAATTCAGAGAAGGCCATCTCTGTATTTAGCTCAGCCTCTTCCTAACTGCTCACCCTCTTTCTGTTTCAGGTCAACCTCTTCGTGCTGCTCTCTGTGGTGTGCGTCCTCCTAAATCTCGCGGGGTTCATCCTCGGCTGCCAGGGGGCGCAGTTTGTATCCAGCGTGCCCAGGTGTGACCTGGTGAGTGGTGCCCGCAGCCTCGTGCGCCGGTAGGCCCCGTCCTGTCTGCTTTCCTGCAGCTGTGTAACATGTAGCACTCCGCAGCTGTTCCAAATTGCAACCACGTAACCACATGGTGCTAAGAGGAAGTAGAAAAACGAAACGCACTGGCCTGCTGATTATCCTACTGAGTTATCAGTTACCTTTGTGAAAGCGCTCACCACCCAGCGTCATCCTGGAGCTGCAGAAGAGTGGTGCAGTGGATCATTGGTCTCTGTCTGCCTTCACCAAAAGAGAGAAAGGAGAGGTCACCCAAATACGTGTCCTCAGTCCTTTATCTGAAAGCCCTGGGGGCCAGAAGTGTGCGCGCATCAGGCGCTTTTCCAATTTTGGGATATTAACATGGCATATACACTATTTCTTATGTAGCACACCAGTGACATCTGGGACATCTGGGAGCCTTTAATGGAGGCTTTTGGTTTCTGAGCTTTCTTAATTTTAAAAGTATAGATAAAGTCTTGGGGAGTTGTAGCAGTTCTGACTTCCACAATATCCTAGTTGTAGTGAAATACGCAGTATTGAAATTGACCACCTTAACCATTTTAAGTATACAGTTCAGTAGTATAATGTATATTGTTGTACAAATCTCCACATCTCCTTTTCATCTGCCAAGCTGAAATTCTGCACATATTAAGCAACAATGCCCAACCATCCTCGCCCTCCACCTTCCAGTCCCTGGAAACCACCCTTCTACTTTGCATTTTCTAATTTTGAATACTCCAAATACCTCCTGTCAGTGGGATGATGCCGTATTCTGTGACTCATTTCATTCAGTACAGTACAGGTTTCTCCATGTAGTAATATGTATCAGAGCTCCCTTTTTAAGAATGAATAATACTCCATTGTTTGTAAGTATGATGCATTGTTTTTACCCAGTCATTACCAGAGGGCCCTGGATGGTTTCCACTTTTGTCCATTGTGTGTAACACTGCTTGACTGTGGGTGTACAAACTTCTCTCCTAGGCCCTGCCCTCAATTCTTCTGGGTAACTCACACAGAAGTGAGGTGCTGACCACCTCTGAAGTTTTTTCAGGACTTCTCAGTAACCATTACTTCCGTGTAGCACAAAACGAAAGGAGCGGACACTGTAGAGGTTGTGGTTCCTTACCTCTGTGTGAAACCTGGCTCTGCACATTCTAGTCCTGTGGGAACTGGGAGGACCCAAGCCAAGGAGAACATGGCATTTCTAGGAAAGCTGCGGTCAGGCCCTTGCAATGACACCCATGAAATCTTCAACCACTCAGGGACCCCCTGAAACCTAATGTTCTTTCTTATAATTCTTTATGAAAAAGTAACATTTTGTCATTCCATTGCTTAAAAACCTTAAATTTCAGGGAATCCCATAACTGTTCTTGCCATTAAGGCCCTCTGTGGACTGCCCTCAGCCTGCCTTTGAAGCAGAGCAACTCATGCTCCCTGTCATTGGGACAAACCCACAAGTTATTTTCCAGGATTCTGTCCCTGCCTTCCCCCACATACCCCAGGGGTATCACTAAGTTGCCTAGGCTGGTCTTCAACTTCTGGACTCCAGTGATCCTCCTGCCTCAGCCACCCCAGTGCTAGGCCTCTAGGAATGTGCCGTTGTGCCTAACTCTGTCTTAACTCTTATTTCTAACAATGTGGTTTCTCCTTCAACTCAAGAATTCTCTTCACCTTACTTTGCCATCCCTCTTCAAGCCAGGCTTAGTGGCGCATGCCTATAATCCCAGCACTGTGGAAGGCTGAGGAAGGGGAGCTCTGAGTTCAACTCTAATCTGGGCAGCTGAGCAGTTTAGCAAGACCCTGTCTCAAAACACATATATTATAAAGGACCAGGAATGTAGTTAAGGCCTTGGGTTCAGTCCCTAGTGGTGGGAAAAAGAAAGTGCCTTTCAAAGACCACCTCCATCAGGAAACAGTCACTGATCCTCAGAGAAGTTAATATTCTGTCTGTGTATCCCTTTCTTTGGGGAGCTAAAGGTAATCACAAAGATACTTTCATAGGTAGGAGCCACCTGGATAGTATCTGGTTCCTTCTTAGCTTGGGAGTTTCCAGTACCCCCCTCCCACACACACCTTTGCGGACAGGCAGACCCCAGAGAAAACTTGTGGACAAAGTTTGGCTTTCCGGTTACTAAGTAAGCAATTGAATGCAAGGAGTTCTCATCATTCTCATCATAGTGAGTGGAAAGCAGAAAAACACAACCAGGAGACCAAGGAGTGTACGCGGATTTGTTAGGACCTGCAGCAAGTGGGTAGAGTGCTGGGGTTATTTCCAAAGCAGTGCCCTTCTTGAGGAATTGAAGCATGGAATTTTCATCCAGAAAGCCTACACAGAGAGCCAGGTGTGGTGGCATACGCCTGTAATCCCAGCACTCGGGAGGCTGAGGCAGGAGGATCGGTGCAAGTTCGAGACCAGCCTGGGCTACAAAAGTGAGCTCAAGGCCAGCCTGAACTGCACAGCGAGACCCTGTCTCAAAAAAAAAAAAAAAAAGAAAGAAAGCCTACACATAGTCATATAGGGAAGCTCCTGGGTGATGGGCTCCTGAGCATGTGCCACGTCAGCTGTGTATTTCTGTCTTTTTTTTTTTTTTTTTGGCAGAACTGGGGATTGAACTCAGGTCCTTATGCTTTTATGCTTGCCAGGCAAGCATTTATTCTACTGAGCTGTTTCCCCAGCCCTAAGCTGTGTATTTTTGAGCATGCTTAATTGAAGCTTGTAGTTTGGAAGAAGGCAACACATCTCTGGGACATCTCTGGGCATTCTCCACTCAAGGTCGTATAACACATGTTTGAAAGGTTAAGACAGTTGAGGCGCTACTCTTCCGCATACTCAGTTCACTATCGAAATGAGTGTTTCTAGGCATCTAAAACAGAACTCTAGTGGCTTGGTAACTTTGGCTTCTTCTTGGCAAGTTTCCTTAAAAAGTCTTAGGTACAAAAACAAAAAAGAAAAGGAACTCTGAATGCGCACTAATGTGAGAGTTTGCCTAGAAGGCCTGGTCTTGAGGTGGGGAGACGGTGCATTTGTATGGAAGGGAATGCTGTGTAAGATGCCACCTAGCAGTCTGCAGGGGAGTGCAGGACGTGGACAAGGGTGGGAGGTGGGTGCCAAGGACAGGAAAGAGGAAGCACAGTCCTGCTACAAAAGTGAGTTGGCGCCTATGGCGGAGGAGAGCAGAGTGGAGGCTGCCGCGCCAACTCCATTAGTGCTGCCTCCTTGCTACTCCCGTGGTGCTGTTCGCATCAGCCTAGGAGCTCTCAGCTGGTAACTTCAGAGGAGGAAGCCCTTCACAACAGTCAGCCACCTGCTCAGTTTACCTCCAGAAGAGATTTTTTATGGCATGTCGAAGAGGGTCCTGGAGAAAGCCAGCTGGTCAGCCACAGCCATTTTCCTTGAGAGGGTGAGAGGCTAGGAGGGCCCTCAGCAGGAGCGTGCGTCCTCAGAAACACGAGACCCTGGCAGGAAGACAGACTTGGGCCTTGCATGGGGCATGGGACCACAACCTAGGAGAAGAAGAGACCACTGGGGATGCGTTGAGAGACCGTGCGTGGAGGGAATTCTAGTTGTCATTCCTTGTAGCAGAGATGGAGTTTACATAAAAACCTGATATCATAATGCTTCCCTTTCAATGTGGTTTCAGACCAAAGAATCAGAAATGCTGTGAGGTCCCTGGAGCTCTGGGAGAGGCAGCGCCAATCAATATAGGCACCAACAGAGCAGGGGTTGCCTGTGTGAAGGTGGGGCTGAGATGGGTGGGGAAGGGGCTGAAGGAGTTCTCCCTGGAGAGGGTCATGTCCTCCTGGTTGGTAAGGAACGTAGGTGTCCACATTGCTCAGCATTCCTAAGATGGCACACTTAGATTTGCACATCTCATGGGGGGCGGTATATGTAAATTTCACCTCAGATAAAAAATAGCCTCCCACTTCTCAAATACTGTATAATCCAATGTTAATAATAATTAAATTTTCAACTCGGTTTAGAAAGAGCCATATTTTCTCTTAATTTCAGACAAGAGCTTTGTAATTTACTACTGCAACTATTATTTCAGGAGGCTGAGGCAGGAGGATTGCTCCCAGTTCGAGGCCAGCCCAGACTGCATTGTGAAAAGACAAAAAGGGGAGAAAAGTCATATTTCAGTAAGAGAAAAGGGACTGTCTTCCACCCCCCCAATGTAGCAATGAAAATAGCGTGAATGTTCAGTTATTCTTAATGACTCCTGAAGGATTTTACAGCCAGTAAGGGCACAGCTATCTAATTAACTTGATAATTAATAAAAGAGCGACTGCCTTTCTTGTCAGAACAGAGAAGCCAACTTTGCCAGCCAGGAATGAACCTCTGCCTGCCTTTCATGGGCCTTATGTGCCCTGTTTGGGTGACATACGTTTTCACAGTATGACTTAAGAAAATCTTGAAAAGTGACCAACAACCTGCAAGGCACATCACTGCGAATGCAGGCAGTGATCCATCAGTGACCACGTCACACAAGCCTGCAAGAGTCCAGGGTGGCTTTAGAGACACGGGAGTGCCTGGCTAGCTCAGTCAGCAGAGCAGGAGACGCAGCATCGTGGAGCGAGAGGTCGCTGTGAGCTCCAGGGTCTGGGCAGGCGGTGGTCTTCACTTCCCCACCTTCTCCGAGTTCAGTGGGGTCCTGTGATTTGCTCTGATAATTGTGAGCTGAAGTGATGAATGTGATTCCCGATAGGAAGCTCTTAAGCGAGCGTTGCCAGATTTAACACGTAAAATTATTGCCTCCTCAAATAAATTCGGATTTCAGATAAAATTGCCATTTTTTTTCAGTATAAACACATCTTGTGCAATGTTTGAGGACATTCATATATTTTTTAAAAAGTTAAGTGTCACTTACCTGAATCCAAATTGAATTTACATGGTGGCTTTGCTGTAAGTGCTGCTGTGTCATCTTGTTCTCTATGTCCCAGTGTTGCTGCAGTGGTGGCCCTGAGCCTTGAGTCCCAAGGGAAGGACGGCTGCTGACCTGCAGCAAAGCTGTAGCATTTTAATAAACGACTGAACATTGGTTTTGTGTCTCACCTAGCACACCCAAGCTGAATGGAAGCCCCGCTAGATAGCGGCTTCCACAAGTTTGCTGCTCTCTGCCGCAGCAGGTACTTTTTTTGTCTTAATAATTAAATCACGGTTCTGCCTCTTTCTCATTAAGGTGGACTTGGGTGAAGGCAAGATTTGCTTCTGCTGTGAAGAATTCCAGCCTACTAAGTGCACAGACAAGGAGAATACCCTGAAGCTCTTTCCAGTGCAGCCTTGTAGCGCCGTCCACCTTCTCCTTAAGGTATGCTGCATCCCCCAAAATACACCACGAAGCTCCCAGAGAAGGCAGAACGCCTTGAAATATCACTGCCATCAAATTAGGCTGCTGAGACCAGGAGTGAGTGGTCCCTTTACTAGGGACCGTGAGGCAGAATTGAATGTAGAGTCAACCACAGATTGCTGTGCGTGCATTTGTGCCTGCATACATGCATGTGTGTGTGTGTGTGTGTGTGTGTGTGTGTGTGTGTGAAATTATACATGGGCCGCTTCCTTTGTGTTCAAGGACTTTTAAATTCATACAAATTGAAAGGTGCCTCAAGACTCTCTAGGCATATAAGTGCACCCACATACCCACGTATGACACGTGCAGGCCTGTGTACCCCCACACACCCCAGGTAGCTTTTGGTAAGGCCTCTGAGTCCCATGCCCACTTGCCACATGCCAATGTTCAGGGGCAAGTGTAAGCAGGTGGCATGGACTTCCTGGATGCTGCCATTCTGAGACACACAGACTAAGGAGAGCTGGGCCAGGAAATACTGCAGAAATTCGAGAGCTTTCATCTCTTGTTTAATTGGCGATAACTGTAATTAAGGTTTTAAAAACAGGTTCTTCTAGTTGAAAAGAAAGACCACACTAGCCTTGATTAGGGAATTGAGTAAAAATTGTGTCCTAATTCCAGGGCCATTCACCAAGGGGGTGGACCCTGATGTATGAGCTCTTAGACTGTCTCTAAAGGCTCTCTTGGCTTTGGGTTTATTTTCTAGGGGGAAGAAGGATCTCTAAGTAGAGAGATGTATTCTTAGCTGCCAGCCCTCAGTTACATGGATATAAAAATGCCCTGCTCTCCACAGCTTTGGCATATCTGCTGCCTGAGTCACCCAGCTTTCTGAGCCAGGCCTCAGGTTGGGGAAAGCCCCGCACAGAAGCCAGGGCTGCAGCCATAGCTGCTTTTGGCAATGCCTTGAGGCTATTCCGAGGCATGAGTTTAGAGGAGAGAGGGCCTGTTTACACTCCGGCTTGCCCGGTCCCCACTGCGCCCCCTCAGTGGGCACTTAGAGCGGCACTCCCGGACATTCCTGAAATAGAAGTCAAGAAACCGGCCATAAATTATGCACCATGCTGTGCTCAGGGAGGCTGGAAATCGTTGTCTCTGAAGACGAGCAGTTTCAGAAGAGGACCTCAGTGCTCTGCTGGAAGGAATGTCTCTAGGTGACATCTGTAGTATTGCAGATGGAAATACAATGACCCCTGGGTTTCCACTGGCCAAAATCTGTGATGCCCAGATCCTTTATATAAAATAGTGTGTATTTGCATATAACCTGGGTACTCTGAACCATCTCAGGATTAGTTACAGTGCCTCATGTAAGTATTTATATCCATGCTTGATCAAATCTGCAGAAGTGTAACTCAAGGATACAGAGGGCAGACTGTATTGTAATTCCAGGTCTTTCTAGGACAGAGATCTTCTAAGATAAGCTTTTAACATTAACTTCACATTGTTGTATGAGGATGATAATAATGGCCAGCACTTACCACACGTCTAAATCCTTTGCACACATTTTCTTGTGAAATGTGTCTCATTGGGACAGTGTGGTTCTTTAAGCAAATTTTTAGGTTGCTCTCTGGTCCCCTCCCTTGACATACTCCGCAGTGTCATTGCTTCTGTGTTCCAGAAAGTCCTCTTCGCCCTCTGTGCCTTGAATGCCCTGACCACTACTGTCTGCCTGGTGGCTGCTGCCCTTCGCTACCTCCAGATGTTCGCCACCCGGAGGTCTTGCATTGTAAGTCTAGGCAAGGGGGTGTGGTGACATGTGTCCTGCCATGTGGAGGCTGAGCCAGCGGTAGGCCCCCATGCAGAATGTGATGAAGGCTGCTAGCTAACCCAAGTGCTGTTTCCTCAGGATGAGTCCCAGATCTCCATGGAGGAAGCGGAAGACCCTGGCCGCATCCCAGACCCGGATGACTTCGTGGCACCTGTGCCGCCCCCGTCCTATTTCGCCACATTTTACTCATGCACGCCCCGGATGAACCGCAGGTATTGGTCCTCGGTCCCCTCCAGCTCTCTGGGGTGCTCTGAGGTTTGAAGACTGAACCCTGACTTTCCCCCCAGATATGAAGAAATGGTTGTCTTTTTCAGGGTTTTCAGCCTCCCTGTCTGTTTCTGTGACTCTTTCTGGTCCTGTCTCTCTTTTGTCTGATCAGCCAGATGAATCCAAGGAAAAGTCAAACCTTGACCTAAAGATTTGCTTTTTCAAGTTCAATTAGCTTCCTAGGGAAAACTGACACCCAGGGAGATAACGGCTGTAATTTGACAGGACAGAGTCGCGGTTGCCCTGGCAATGCTCCCAGTTAGGCCAAATCGATGTTTTATTATAACACCATCAGCAAGTCCCAGTGATCTTGAAATTCTTCCCAGCTGTTAAGAAAAGATTAAAAATTAATCACATTTTCCCAGCTTTCCCTGATTTAGGAAGAAGGCATCATACTTATATTCCCTTTCAAATTCCAGTTTGAAATTTGGCTGTTTGTCAAATCACAAGAATTATTTGTACAATGGAATGTCACATGCATTTTCTAGTGATCAGTGACATATTTTATTTTATTATTTATTTACTTATTGTGACACTAGATTTTAGAGTGGAGACCTTGCACTTGCCAGGCAGGTGCTTATGCTGCTCAGCTACTTCCCGACCCAGTTAGTGACTTCTAGAATTGAACCTCTCTAAAGAATGGTTTCTCTTATTCATTCAACAAACATGTACTCAATCCTTGGCTGTTTAGTCATTGCTAAGATTTAAAATGCACTAGAGCTGCTCCCTATTCCCCAGTCAGGGTGCTCACAGTCTGGGTCATTCAAATAAATGTTGGAAGGATCACAATGCTACTCAAAAGATTTGGGGTGCCTGGGCTGTGCCTCAAACTTGTGATTCTCCTACCTCAGCCTCCAAGGATGCTGTAGGGACTTATAGTTTTGAATCTCTGTAGTATGTGTAGAGTTTTCAAATAAATTTATTGCCAGGTTCAAGGTTGTTAGAAAATCATTTTCAAATGTTCAGGGCAGCACTGAGTCCCATTGACACAAGTCTCCCTCAGGCACTGTAATGGTCCTTGTGTCTGAATCTCTTTCCTGCCCTGCCCTGCCCTGCCCATCTGACCAGGCATAGCCAGAGCTGACCAGGAAGCCAGAGGAGTGTCAGCCGGGTAAACGGTGTCCCAGTGAGGCCAGGGGTTTAGCTCCCTCTGCCTCTTGAGGGGTGGATTGCTGGCTTTCTAAAGAAGTTCTGGGGGGCTGGGGAGATGGCTCGCTCCGTGGCACAAGTGCCTGCCTGGCAAGTGCTAGGTTGTGAGTTCAAACTCCAGTCCTAAAAAAAAAAAAAAAAAAAAAAAAAAAAAA
>PVJA010050707.1:0-13141 GCA_004027025.1 Myocastor coypus | reverse complement strand
TCAAAAGAAGTAGACTTGCAGAGTGGATAAGGAAACAGAGCCCAGGAATATGCTGCATACAAGAATGATACTTCTTTGGAAACCACAGTCTGAAATGAACTGATTTATTGCCTTCTATAGTAGAACTACAAACAAGATCTTAAATTTCATTTATTTATTTATTTATTTATTTATTTATTTATTTATTTATTTTTGCGGGACCAGGGTTCAAACTCACAACCTTGCACTTGCCAGGCAGGCACTTGTGCCTCGGTGCTATATTCCCAGCCCCAAGATCTTAAATTTCTAACCATTATTGCCTATTTACCACTATTAGTCCAAAGTCGCTGTACTTTCTACAGAAATTTGCATTAAATATTTTCTTGAACCATATCCTGGTAGGTTTGGTTGCTCAAAAAGTAATAGAACAGGCCCTTAAGGTATTTAAAGATCAAGTTTTTTTCAGAAGAGTCCCTCAGAATACAGAGTTATAGTGACTTTGATTGTGACTGTGATTGCAGAGATGGCTGAGTTTGGTATCCAGTTTGCAAATCTGTTCAATTTGCAACTGAGAAGGATAGGAGTCAGTGAGAGTTTGATCTGTGCCTGAGGGCTGCCTCATCCAAAGGCTTCCTGCAGGCAAGAAAGTATCCAGACACTTTGAAGTTGGACTACTCCACAGGCATGCAACCTTTCCAAGGCCACTTCCTACCACTCACAGAACTATCAGAGCTGCCAGACAGGGCCCAACTTATAGTCTATAGACGTTGGTTTGCCATGTGTTTATTTACCATTCCTTAATGCTCAACTTTAATGATCCCCTGGAAGTCAGAGAAATTTTCTTACTTCCTTTCTTGTTCCCTCACTCCTTTCTTCCACCTTTCTGTCTTGTTTTTAAGATGGGAGTCTTGGGGCCCAGCGGGATGGCTCAGTGGTCTAAAGCGCCTGCTTGGGAAAGCTTTGGGTGGCTTCAGGGACCACGGTTCGATCCCGGGCACCACATGCTGCACCAGCCCTGCCCTCGGGGTGGGCTGAGCCGGCCATAAAAATGAGTGAGTAAACAAAGGTTCTGAAACAAGAAAAAAAAATTAAAAATTAAAAAAAAAAAAAGATGGGAGTCTTATTCTGTTGCCTAGGTTGACCTCAGATTCTTTGACCAAAATGATCTTTCTGCCTCAGCTTTCTCAGTAGCTGAGATCACAGGTGCACTAATAAATGACATTTCTTAGTAGATATTGAAAGTGTTGGAAAAAATACTGTCGTATTGTACCTTACATACAATATAGTGTGGGCTTTTGTACTATTGATAATATTTATGACATTATTTCTTTAGAAAATGTTTATTTTGTAAGAATCAAACCAAGGGCATCATGCTTGCCAGGTAGGCAGTATGTTGCAGAGCTACATCCCCAGTCATGTTTTTTTTTTTTTTTTTTTTTTTGTTGAGACAGAGTCTTGGTATGTAGTTCAGGCTGGTCTTGAACTGTGTGGCTTAGGCTGGCTTTGAACTTGGGACAGTTCTCTTGCTTCACCTTCCCACGTGGTGAGATTACAAGCATGCATCACCACACCTGGGTAAATATTTACTGATTTTTTTTTTAATTTTTAAATTTTATTTATTTTTTCTTGTTTCATAGCCTTTGTTTGTTTATTCACTCATTTTTATGGCCGGCTCAGCCCACCCTGAGGGCAGGACTGGTGCAGCATGTGGTGCCGGGGATCGGGGATTGAACTGCGGTCCCTGAAGCCGCCCAAACTTTCCCAAGCAGGTGCTTTAGACCACTGAGCCATCCCCCCAGGCCCTATTTACTGAGTTTTGAATAACCTATTTAAGTAAGAATTTCACAGTGTGATCTGTGGATTATGGGGACAGTTTATATATTAGGGTCACCAGAAACAAAGGTTTGGCTTTGGGTCATTGGCAATCCGACCCTCCCCACGCTCGACTCTAGCTATTGAGAGAACTCAGTGCAAGTTGTGTAACCTAGTCTATTCAGTGTAATACCAGACTTGGTTATTTTTGACTTTTTGGTGGCCTGGAGTCTTTTGACTTTTGTGTGGGGGCTCTGCACGTTAAATATTAGATCTTAATACTAGCATGTTTCAGGCTATGTAGTGTATAGTAATAAAGAATGCAAATATCCTAAATTTACTCCTGCAGCAACGCCAGGCACCTATATACTGGAAATATTCCTTCTATTTTTGGCAGGGGCAGTGTTTTTTTTTTTTTTTTTTTTTTTTTTTTTTTTTTTTTTTTTTTTTTTTTTTTTTTTTTTTTTTTTTTTTTTTTTTTTTTTTTTTTGTTTGTTTGTTTGTTTTTTTCTTCCTCAGAGATGATCACATGAACTCCCATCAACTAATCCATGTAATTCTTACTATGTCCTTTAATATTGTAGCCTGCTGTACCAAAGCCCATGCAGGAGACAAAATGGATGTGGCCTGTCTTACTTTTGTGCTAAAATCATCACCACAGATGTAGAATGATAGAAGTAAGTGTATGAGATTGTAAATCTGTTGTTTGTCAGTCAAGGGGACTGCTGCTTGTTTACTTTAGATGAAATGTTGGGAAAAGATAAAGACTAATGTTTAAAGTTTCTTTGAGACTCTGAAAGGATTCAGACTGTAGTGTATTGTGCAATGAGCTGTATTGACGGTACAAAAACAACTGTAGCACTATATCTTTTCCTTCAATTGCTTTTGTGCAGTTTGTTTTATTTATTTATTTTTTAATATAGAGATACAGCAATGAGATGACAATTGAAACTGGGTGTGGTAATGCATGCCTGTAATTCCCGCTCTTGAGTCCTTGTAAACAGATGGATCACTGTGTCTGTTCTAGTAGTGAGACCCTGGATACCCTGTAGATCCTTCCAAAGGGGAAAAAAAAGATACAGGGGGAAAATAACACTCTTTTGGTCATATGCTTTAAATGTAAAATGATTTGCCTTGCCTTTATCTGAATCTCTCAGTCTGTGTATGTGTGTGTGTGTGTGTGTGTGTGTGTGTGTGTGTGTGTGTGTTTGTGTGTGTGTGTGTGTGTGCGCGCGCGCGTGCACATGCTAGGGATTGAACTTCAGCAACATCTGCTCACCTTTTTAAAAAATTTGATATCAAGTCTTACTGAGTTAACCTAGTTGCCAAGGCAGAGCTCAATTTTACAATGATTCTGCCTCAGCCTTCCAAAGTGCTAGTATTATAGAAGGTGTCACCATTCCCAGCATAGTCTGTTTTTCAAAAGATTGATTGATTTTTAATGTATTAGTACAGGATCTATAGGATCTCACTACACAGATAGGACACATAGTGATCCTCCTGTTTATAGCCCCCCAAGTGCTGGGATTACAGGTGGGCACCACTATGCCCAGTCTCAATTGCCATTTCATTGTGCCCTGGGGGTAGGGCCAGCAGGGCATGTGGGGGATTGAATTGAAAATACTTTTTTTATTGTTAGACTTAAAAGATTGTCTTTATACTTCAATTGATCAAATTGATTGAAGTGTTTTACTTACTTGTGTGTAGATTTTTTTTTTTTTTTTTTTTTTTTTCATAGTGTTGAGAATTGCACCCAGGGCTTTCAGCTGAGTTCTCTACCCAGCCTTTATTTTTTTTATTTTTGAGACATAATCTCTCCCTAAGTGATTACATTGCTGAAGTTGGCCTGGAATTGATGATCTTCCTGCTTCAGCTTTCCAGAGTGCTGCGTTACAAGTATGTGCCACCACACCTGGTTTTTAGGTACTTGGATATATTGTATCCCTAGAAAAAGAATGCCAGCTTTTCTCTTATTTTTGCTTCCTTTTTGATCCATGATGCCAGCTGGGATTTTAAACACATTGACAAGAAACTGACAGAATGGGAACAGATTATTTTGTCATGTTTCTAGATCTTTCAGTGGTACATAGACTCTGAAACTCATTGCTTCATATTTATTTAATCTATCTGTAAAGTTTACAGTGGTCTTCCAAGCTCTGTGATCCCCAGTGACTTTTGTCAACATATCCATGCTCCATCATCATACTGCAAAACCTGTCATTGACTTTGGAGCACAGTTTACAAAGAACTTGGCACTGCCACTCTTCTTGGCATTGTTGACATTCATAGACACCATCATGATGGCATGGTAAAATGGTAGGAGGACTGAAATGCCTAATACTAAATGTACATGCTTAGGTTTTTTTCTAGAAAAAACTTGAATATTATTTGGTAATTGTTTGATAATTATCAATTTATTTGATAATTTTGTCTTAATTTTTGTGTTATATATTTAGAAAAACAGTTCAGGCTGCTATAAGATTTTTTTAAAAAAAACTTTGTTTATTCTGGTCATGTAACTTTTAGTAAATTTCTGTATGTAATTTTCTGAAGGATTTTTCAGACATGGCACTTTGTAAAATTGGTGAAAAGGATGAGATTCAGAAATAAGTGATAATCTCTACTTAGAGAGGTTGCCTGGGTGAAATTAAAGTCTTATATAGACTTTTATGTGAACACTCAATATTTTTCTTTTTGGGGGGCAGGGTGAGCATGGCACACTGGGGATTGAGCCCTGGGCACTGCACTCTGCCTAAGCAGGTACTTTAGTCTGCTGAACTGTCTGGCTGGCCCCCCAAATACTTCTTAGTGATAGTTTTTTGATAGTGTAGAACAATTATTTTGCATGATTATTACTGTAGAATAATTGATCAAATTTCTCTCATACATATTTTTTACTATTTAGTTAAATATTTATTTATTTGGGGCCTGGCGGGATGGCTCAGTAGTCTAAAGCGCCTGCTTGGAGAAGCTTGAGCGGCTTCAGGGACCGCGGTTCGATCCCCGGCACCACAGGGTGCGCCGGCCCTCGGGGCGGGCTGAGCTGGCCGTAAAAATGAGTGAATGAACAAGCAAAGGTTCTGAAACAAGAATAAAAATAATTTAAAAAAAATATATATTTATTTATTTATTTTAATGTATTTGGTTGTTGCAAGGTTTCACTACACAGCTTGGACTCATAGTGATCCTCCTGTTTGCAGCCTCCCCAGTGCTGGTATTAAAGGTGTATATACCACTACACCCATTCATTGTGGTAAGATCAGCCTACAGTGGGGGCGGGACTGGTATTTTATGTAGTACCTAGGATCAAATTGTGTTCCCTGTGCTTGTCTGAATTTGCCTAAGCAGGCACCTTAGTTTTCTGAGCTATCTCACTGGCCCTGAAAATTTTTAAAATATACTATTAAATTTATTTTTTAAATTTTATTTAATTTTTTTTCTTGTTTCAGAACTTTTGTTTGTTTACTTATTTTTATGGCCAGCTCAGCCTGCCCTGAAGGCAGGGCTGGTGCAGCATGTGGTGTGGGGGATCGAACTGCGGTCCCTGCAGCTGTCTGCAGGTGCTTTAGACCACTGAGCCTTCCTGCTGGGCCCCTATACTATTAAATTTAAATGTAAACTGTATTAATATTTGCCCATGCCTGTAGCTCATGTATACTGTAAAGAAGATATTTCTATATAGAGATACATCTGTTTGTGTGTGTGTGTGTGTGTGTGTGTGTGTTACTGGGAATCAAACTCAGGACCTTGCGTTTGCTAGGCATACACTTATTCTGCTGAGCTGTCTCTCCAGTCCCAAGAAGAAATATTTTTTCCCTTCACTATCATATTCTGGTTGGTCGGTCTGTCTGTCTTATCTAATCTGTCTGTCTGTCTGTCTGTCTGTCTGTCTGTCTATCTATCTATCTATCTATCTATCTATCTATCTATCTATCTATCTATCTATCTTTTTGAGACTGAATCTCACTGTGCAGTTTAGGCTGGTCCTGAGCTCACTTTTATAGCCCAGGCAGGTCTCGAACTCACGCCAGTCCTCCTGCTGCAGACTCCCAAGTGCTGGGATTACAGGCATGTGCCACCATGCCCAGCTCATATTCTGATCTTAATAGAGATCTTGGCACCAGACATCCAGTAGTAATATAATATCAATATGGATTCATGAAGAAAGTCTTTCACACGTGGCTTAATGATAGAAACATTTTAAAATTTCAGACAATTATGGCAAACAAAAGAAAGAAAAAGAAGAGCTCATCTCCCTCTCTTGGGTCACTCTTTTGACAATAGCATAATTGGAAAAGTGTCCTAAGGCTATTTAGACTGGTCTTGAACTCATGTGCCCAGTGTGTGGGATGTTAGACCCCCAAGTGTTAGTCTTCGTACAGTGAATGAATTAGGCAGATGGGTGGGTGAATAAGTTATTGGACTTTATTTTAAAAAGTGTTACACTTAAAAAGAATGAGTAGCAGATGGTTTACATTAAATCTGAAGGGTAATAGCCCCTTTGTAAATTCTGTATTACCACACCTTTAGGCAAATGTCTCCAGGGAATGGATTACTGTACAGGGCCAAGTTGAGCTGTGATGTCCTGTGAAGGATGTTCAAAAAGATAGGAGAAAGAAACAGCATCTCATTTGTTTCAATGTTTTACTGGTATCTGAAAGGTAATTCAGACTTTGGGTTCCTAGGTTGAATTTCTCAACATAATTTTCTTATTTCTAGAGCTGATCATTCTTTTCATTCTTGTTTTTATATTTTGTGATCCAACAACCTTTTTATTTTAACTAATACAAGACAGATAATAGTTTAGATAACCCCCGAAATCTACTCTGTGAGCATCATTTGATGGGCACTAACATTACCCCTTCCACACAGGAAAACAGGATCTTATTTCATGTTTGCTTATTAATTGATAGATTTTTTTTGTTTTTTTTTGAGACATAGTCATTATGTAATTTAGACTTGTCTTGAACTCATGTAGACCAGGCTGGCCTCGAATTCACAGTAATCCTGCCTTTGCCTTCCATGTGCTGGGACTGCAGGCATCACACCACACCTGGGTCATGTTTACTTCTTTAATATTATGCAGGCCATGAAGTTTTCAAGAAGATGCCCTCTTGGAAATTACCCCAGGATTTTTAATAAAATTTGAACAGTTAAAGCAGTAACTGAGCAAGTGTACCATTAATTCATAGAAAGGAAGAAGAAAAATGGGAACTTGAGTCTGAATACCCTGCCTGCTGCTTTAAGAGCTTTAGGTTCTAGGAAAGTTATGTTGTTCTTCCAAACAGACCCCAAACAATGTCCATGCACTACAATTTTTATTTAGATTGTAAGGAGGTAGTATGAAGACACATCATAATAAAGGTAAGAAACAGCTATTGCTTAAGGTTGGAGGAGAAAAAGAGAGAGCATACCAGGTACTGAGGTGTAGCAAGTGGATGGTGGGATCTTGGCCCAGAAAGGGTTGGCTCTAGAACTTGGGAACTCAGTCCCACTGGTCCTCTCAGAACACAGCTACCTTCAGCATCTAAGAAAAAAGGGTCCTTAAACATTTTTAATTGTCCTCAATGTAGTGTTGGGTACTCCACTCTCAAGAGATTAGCTGTGGCTGCAAGAAACTGGCTACTTCCTCTGTAGGCTAGGCTACAGCTATGTCATTCAGTCCCACTGTTCGCATTGGAGACTTTGGTCCCTGGGTTTATTTGTGGGAACTTAACTGGGCATTCCATAGTAGGACATAGAGTGCATTCCAGAAAGACTCAGAAAGCTAGTCCTGCAGTGGCAAGCAGAAATGTCAAAACAACACTCAGGTTTTATTTTTTTTTAAAATTTTATTTATTTATTTATTTATTTTTGCGGGACCAGGGTTTGAACTCACGACCTTGCACTTGCCAGGCAGGCACTTGTGCCACAGAGCTATCTCCCTGGCCCCCAACACTCAGGTTTTAGAGGCAGATTTATTTTATGCCAGTGAGCACTGATTAGGATCATTCCCACAATATCAGACCCAGATAGGAGGTGGTCTAGGCTTATGTAGGATGAACAAGGAGGAAGTACAGAGGCAGAATGGCTTGTTATTTGGAGATTGGCTGTTACAATATGTATCATAGTGACCAGCTAAGCATCATAATGACCAGCCATTTCTAGGGAAAAAAAGTAACTAGAACAAACCAGAGCTATTACCTAGGCAACTAACAAATTCAAATATACTGGCTGGGGTTGGGGGGGTGCTCTTATGCTACCTTACCCTCCTCTCTTATTTTTTATTTAGTTATTTTTTTGGTACCAGCAATTAAACTCGACCTTGCACTTGCCAGGCAGGTGTTATGCTGCTGAGCTATATCCTTGGCTCCCCCAACTCCTCTTAGTTTCCCAAGCAAGTCTTTGCTGGGCCTTTTATGTGTGTTGTTTTGAGACAAGGCCCAATTAGAAGCAGTAACATTAGGGTTGTTAATGATCCTAGAATGGGCCCTAGCCAAGGTTCCTAAGAATGTGTTATTTTAGTATTTTTTAAAATTTGCTTTTAGGAAGAGATAATTTAGGTCTGTCCTGTAACATTACTCTGGCAAGATGTAGTGAGGGAGGTAATCTGACTTAGGAAAGAGTCTGGTGTGCCTTGGACGCTTAGCAAATCTTGGGGCAACGATCCATAGAGTTCAAGGCAAAAAAATATAGCAAGCAGGAGGTGAAGGAGCACGGGCCGGGGTGAACAGCGTGAAAAGACAAAAATCAAGGGAAATAGATATGAGACAATCTTGAATGATGTCTCAGGCTTCAGCTGTGCATGGACTGGTTGTTGTCTGGACTAACCAGAGCAGTGCTTTGAGTGTATTATCTCTTCAGTGTCAGTTGTCCAGTCCAGATAAATTCTCCAGTGGATTGAAGGCTAGATTTCCAAAACTTGTAGAGGTAGTTGTTATGTACTTGGGTTACATGTGTGTGCAGGGTTGTCTCCAGGTCTTTTAGCTAAATTTTAAAAAATTGTTCATTCATTCATTCATTCATTCATTCATTCATTCATTTGTTCTGTAGTGAACCTCCTGTCTCAGTCTCCCCAGCATTGGGATTAAAGGTGTGCACTACCACACTTGGTTTTAGTGACTGGCATGGTAAGCCTGGGGTTGCCTGGAGTTTAGGGCCCGGTGTGGCATGCAGTACCAGAGATCAAACCCAAGTCCTTGCTCTTGCCAGGTAGGTGCTTAGACCACTTAACTATCTCCCTAGCCCTCTTTTGGTTAAATTTTTTATGGAGCTAGATGCAAGCTGTTTTTGAACTCTTTCAGGACTTGTATGATTTCTCACAGCAAGACCTTATAAACTTTTGTTGTCTCTTCATTATGTGTAGGGTATATTTTAAGTGCAGATAAGCATTAATAGATATTTGTAACCTCTCTAAGACTTTACTTTTGTGAAGTTTACTGCTATATCTTTTTTTTTTTTTTTTTTCCTCTGGCTCAGCCTGCCTTCAGGGTGAGGCTAGTGCAGCATGTGGTGCCTGGGATCAAACCGCAGTCCCTTCATTTGCCTAAGCTTGCCTAAGCAAGTGCTTTAGTCTACTGAGCTATCTTGCTGGCCCTACCTATATATCTTTAAATGGGGAGAATCCACTATGTTGCATGAGTTCAGGTCCTACTACAGACACTGAGGCCAGAATTGGTTGCAGAGGTACAGTTGCCAATAGTGAGGCTTAAGATTCCAAAACCAATAGTGGAGACAGGTTTGGTTCTGGTCTTCTAGAAGTAACAGGTAAAGTTTTTCTTGCTGGAGTTGATATTTCAATTAGATCCCTGGAGTGGGCTTGGGAGTACAGGTTTTGGCATCATTTGTGGCAGGTTTCCAAAAAGAAGCAAGAAGCAGTAGCAGTTACTGGGATGAGCAGGAAAAATGCATGTATTCTATCTTCCCAGAAGAATTCCTGGTGTATTGCTCTTTACTTTCAAAATTTTAAACCTTGGCAAAATGACTCATACCAGTTATCCCAGGACTTGGGAGGCAAAAGCAGGAGACCCTGTGTATGGGGAGATGGGGATTTGAGGCCAATTGACTCCTCCAAGCCCTTGGAACTACCTTCAAATAAATCTTTTCTTCCTCTTTCTCCTCTTTTTCCTCGTCTCCTTCTCCTCCTCTTCCTCTTCTTTCTCTTCTCCCTCCCCTGCCCCTCCCCTCCCCTCCCCTTCTCCCTCCCCTTCCTTCTCCTTCTTCAGTTCAGGCTGGCCCTGAACTTACTCAACTGAATTTTTCAAGGTACTTTTCATTGTCCAGGTTGGCCTGGAACTCCCAGCAATTTTCCTCCCATTCTGGTTTTTACCTTTCTATAACCCTGAAGTGATAACATGGACAGGTTATAATATTTCACATGTAACAGGCAGGTAGGTAGAGGTAGTGCTCATAGTTGTATCTTTACCTTGTTGTCTAATTTGACAGTCATGACTTTTAGAAAGGTTGAGAATGGTATGTTTTCTTATCTGTGCCATCCATAGCATGTCTTACACTACATTACCCTAACCCTCATAAAACTTTCTACCATCTGTTAAGCTTAATTGTGAATCCTGTTTCTATATTTTATTATAGGCATTATCTTTAGTCTGTGTTATGACTTTTCTGTAATGGTTCATGGTGACTTTTTTTTCTCTCTCAAAAAGACTAGGAGCTGCTTGTGATAGCATTCACCTAATACTCAGGAGGCTGAGGCAGGAGGATCACTGGGAGGGAGTCTTAGGCCAGCCTAGGCTACTGTCATGGTTTGTGCCTAGTTGCCCCCCCAAAGCCAGAGTTTGAGACTGATGATCCACTGGGATTATGTGTCTTAGTACTGCTGGGATTTTTGATTTTAGTACTGCTGCGATGATAAGTGTGGTCTGAGGGTGGGTATCCTGAGACCCGAGAGCCTGAATGTAATGTAAGACAGAGAAACAGACTCACTCTCTGTTGCAGTTGTTCTGCTCCCATGAACTGTTGCTCTTTGCCTTGTACTAGTTTGCATTGGAGCCCACTGAGTATGAACTGAAACCTCCAGTAACTGTGAGCTAAATAAACCTTTCCTTCCTTCATATTGGGTGTTGGATATGTCCCAGCAACGAGAAAAAAGTAACTAAGACATCTACAAAGTGAGTTCTGTAGGCCAGCCTGAACTGCATAGTGGGACCCCCAGACAAAGAAAAGACTGGGCATGGTGTTGCATGCCTATAATCTCAGAGCTGGGGAGGCTGAAATACGAGGATCACTATGAGTCTGGGCTGCCTAGTGAGACCCTGTACCCAAACATACATTTACAAAACAAAGAACTATGGAAATTTTTTTTCTGGAGTGGGTAGGTGGTTTTCTTATTTCTAATAACAAAATTTCTATAAGCCATTCTGATTTGTCTTTTCCATGACTATATGCATAGTTAAACCAAATATTTTATGCTTAGTGTTAATAGTATTGCTCCTTTTTTCTTTTAAAAGGTTATTATAAAGTGTTTATTTTATATAAGCTTTTAATAAAGTGCTGTTATTACTCTTCTAAAGGTCCTTTTTGAGGAAGGCATTAATGTACACACCTGTCATTGTAGCACTGTGGGGGGTAGAGATAAAAGGATCTCAAGTTTGTGCCTATCCAGGGAACTTGGCAAGACCCTGTATCTTAATTTTTGTGAATCTTTCTAGGACATACAGTAATTAGGACTCAATGGAATTTTTCAGGATACTTTTCATTTTTGTCAGTGTTATCCTCACACACCCATGCAAGGAATCCTATAGTACACCACACATATTTGCTTTCTTTTTTTCTCCTTTCTTTCCTTCTCACCTCCCTTTCTTTCTCTTTTTGCAGAATTGGGGATTAAAACCAAAGCATTTTAGGGGCTGGGGAGATAGCTCTGTGGCACAAGTGCCTGCCTGGTAAGTGCAAGGTCGTGAGTTTGAGCCCCAGTCCCAGCAAAAAAAAAAACCAAAGCATTTTGCAGTGAGCTACATACCTTGCCCTTTTTAAAATTTTGAGATAGGGTCTTGCTGAATTGCTAAATTGCCTGGGAAAGGCCCAAACTTGCAGTCCTTCTGACTCAGCATCCCAGAGTGCTGGGGTTACATCAATGCAGTCAACCACACTTGCTTTCTTTGTGTATCTTTTAATTTTTTACAAAATGTTTTCTTGGGCTGGTGAGATAGCTCAGTGGACTAAGCATCTGCTTAAGCAACCTGGGTCTGGGGTTTGATCCCTAGCACCATGTGTCATGCCAATCCTGTGCCTGGGTGTGCTGCGCCAGCCAGAGTCTGCGCATGATGGTGCATGCTTGTAATCCCAGCACTAGGAAGGCTGAAAAAACAGGAGGATCACTATGAGTTGGAGCTGTGTAGCAAGATCTTGTACCACATACATTAAAAAAAAAAAAAAGTTTTCTTATTAATTTATTTCACATTTACCAAACACATCTCAGTTTTGGTTTTCTTTTTGCTTCCTTCCCCTCTCTATTCCTACTTCTTGGTTCTGTTCCTGTTTGTACAAGCTCTTTTTTCCCCTTCCCTCCCTCATCTCTTCTTTGCCTTCCCATTTAGAAAAAGATCTCCCTGATTCCTATTACTCTTTTATTTTGCTCTTTATTTTTATTTTGGATTTTTCATATAAGACAAACTGTGCAGCATTTAAGCTGTGTATCTGATTTATTTCAC
The DNA here is from genome assembly GCA_004027025.1 of Myocastor coypus. NCBI lineage: Eukaryota > Metazoa > Chordata > Mammalia > Rodentia > Myocastoridae > Myocastor > Myocastor coypus. The sequence goes on along the minus strand of PVJA010050707.1, from coordinate 701 downwards.
TTAATACTATGTTTTCAGAGTGCATCCATTTACCTAGGAATGCCTTAAGTTTGTTATCCTTTATGCAGAGCAGTACCCTATTGGGTATAAGTTCCACATTTGCTTTGTCTATTTATTGATAGATATTATAGGATATTTCTGTGATTTAGCTATTATAAATTGTGCAACTTTAAACATGGATATGCACGTATCACTATAATATGATGACTTTAACTCTTTTGGGGCTATATCTAGAATAGGAATAGCTGGGTGAATTGTGATTTCTAGTTTTAGACTTTGAGGAATCTTTATACTGATTTTTATGATAGTTATACTAGTGTACATTCTCACCAACAATAAAGAAGGGTTCTTTTCCCCACCCAACCTTGTCAGCATTTGTTATTGTTTGATTTCTTGATGATAGTCATTCCTTCTGGAGTAGGATAGAATTTCAGTCTTGTATTTGTATCTGTAATAGCCAGTGATGTTGAACATTTCTTCATGTATTTATTGGCCATATGTACTTCTGGGAAGTGTCATTAACTAGCTGGTTTTTTCTGATTGGGTCTTTCATTTTGGAGGAATATATTTTTTGAGCTTTTCAACATATATCTAAGACTGGATGTCTTACGCCTGTAATCCCAGCTCTTGGAAGGCTGTGAACAGGCAGATCATTATGAGTCTGACCTAGTAGTGAGACCCTGAATACCTTCTAGGCCAGC
>PVJA010050706.1:0-13165 GCA_004027025.1 Myocastor coypus | reverse complement strand
TTTTTTTTTTTTTTTTTTTTTTTTTGTGGGACTGGGGTTCAAACTCACGACCTTGCACTTTCCAGGCAGGCACTTGTGCCTCGGAGCTATCTCCCCAGCCCCTGGTGAATTATTTAATGTGTCCCAGCCTTAGTTTCCTTGTCTGTAAAAGCAGCTAATACCATTAGTGCAAAGGAAGAAGGAAGGAGAGAGAGAGGGAAGAAGTGGGGAGGGGAGAGGGAGGGAGGAAAATATATTTATGGATTTTTAGTTTTTGGGCAATGCTAGAGATTAAACCTAGGACCTTCAGCATGCTAGGCAGGTGCTGTGTCACTGAGCACCACCCCCAGCCCCTGTGGTGCTTTTCCTTGACCACTTTGTGAGCTGGAAAAGACCCATGGTACTCGTGCCTTAGAGCCTTGCGTATGGTCGTTACTTAGCCAGACAGCTGCTGTTATTGCTATGATTATCAGATTATCATCAGGTGATTAGATTGTTAGGTCTGTTACTGGAGCTCTTCTCCAAGAGCAAATTTCCAAGCTAATGGTATGCTGATTGGAGATTTTTAAATTCCTAAAGCTAGGGGGCTCTGCTCACAACCTTGTCCCCCACTTCAAGAGCCTCAAGCTATAACTTGTACATAGGTCAGCCAAGATTACTAACTAGGCCTCTTGTCAGTGGGGCAATTTTTTTTTTCTGATTTTTGATGAGGTTCTCTAAAATAGTCCAGATGCTCACCAACCAGTGAGTGAAGGAAGAAGATATGAGGTGGAGGTTTTTTGGTTTTATTTGTCTGTTTTGTTTTGCAGTGAAGTACTACTCAGCCATAAAGAAGGATAAGCTTGAGACATTTCTAGGTAAATTGATGCACCTTAGAGTACATAGGAATACATGTAGCTTATAGTAAGTGCCTGTCATATTTGAATAATTGAACAAGGCATTGTGGGAACTGTAGGGTTTTTCTAGGACAGCCCCACTCCTTGTTTGCTGCATGTCCATAAACCTCCTCCCCAAGCTCTGCTGGTTGGTTGCCTCATGGTGAAGAAAGATAACACCAGCCTAGCTGCCTTGTGAGTAAGCAGGGAGGCCCTCAGAGGCGATAGATGAGGAAGCACTTTGAGGACACTCGGTGCATGCACTTCACTGCCGCCTGCCTAAGATCACCGCCGCGGCAGTGCCCCTTATTAAGCCAAAGGCAGTTTTTTAAATGGAAGCAGTGTCTTACCACTTATCAGACTCCCTGAATCTGGAAGTTACCTCTGAGCCTGAATACCTCTAAAGTGGAAGCGATACTTCATCACTGGGAGAAAAACTACGCAGGGACACAGAACTTAGGGGGCATGGAGAGAGTCTTTTTCAGCCTAGTCAGCCCCTTTGAGGCCTAGCACTTGGTGGCTAGTGTTCAATGACTCAGTTAACCAGCATTCCTGAGGATGTGTCTCACACAGCACCTAGCACAGAGTCCAAGCTCACCAAATTCTAGGCGTTTCCCTCTTGCTATGAAGGCTTGGTTGTTCATGGTTTTGGCCATTGTTTGACTTCTACAGTCAGATTTCCAGACAAAGGCAGACTGAGTGTGATTCAGATGGAAAGTAGAAATGGCTGTTAATTCCTAACCCCAGGACATTTCCTGCACACCTAGCCTGGGCTGCTGAGTGCTAAGACCAGCCCTGGCCAGGATCAGTACTGCTCACATGGTTTACGCCCAGTGCCCAGTGCGCAGCAGTGGCCCTCCCTTGGCCTCTGACTCAGAATAATTGCCTCTTGTTCAGTCCTTCTCCGTCAACTACTGAGCAAGAATTTCCCTTTGCTCAGAGTACCCACATTCAGATGAAGCAGTAGGAGTTACTATGTCAGGAACGTCACCAGCAAGTCATCAGAAGTGGCCCATTGGGGCACAGTACAGGGCAGGAGCTTGGGTCTGAGTCCCCTGGGACTGGGCCATGCAGCAGGCTGAGTGTGAAGTCCGTCTGGAGCTGTAGTGAAACTACAGGTGTGTTGGGCCAGACAAGAAGGCAACCCAGAGGAAAGTACCACCTGCCCACGCAGGTGGTGCGCACCCGGGGGAAGTTTCTGGAGCTGATTAAGAGGTAGAAAGTATAGTTCTATGTTAGTAGCCCTCACTTCAGTAAGAATAAGCCACAGAACCTCAGAGCAAAGCCTGCAGTTGGTAAAGGCCCGGGAACAATGGCATAATGACCGTAGCTGCCCTTAGGATATGAAGCCTTTGCTGTGTGCTAGGCACTGTCTTGGACTCCTTGTGGAGAGAGATGATCTTGTAGAGGTGTGGCCTCTGGGGGCCAGGGAGATAGCTCAGTGGCTTAAGTGACTGCCTGGCAAGTGCAAGGCCCTGAGTTTGATCTTGGGTACCAAAAATGAACAAGCAAACAAGAAGTGTGGCCTCTGGGCCTGGCCAGCACCAGGTTTCAGTCTAAGCTCCATCACACAACTGTCTTGAACTTCTGCACTGTTCTTCCTGTTTCTTTTTTTTTTTTAACAGGACCAGGGTTCAAACACACAACCTTGCACTTGCCAGGCAGGCACTTGTGCCACAGAGCTATCTCCCCAGCCCCATGTTCTTCTTATTCTGAATCTCAGTTGAAACATTACCTGTCTTGTAGGATTTTTTAAATTAATTAATTAATTTATTTATTTTGCAGAACTGGGAATTGAACTCATTGCACTTGCCAGGCAAGCGCTTATTCTATTGAGCTATCTCCCCAGCCCACATTGTAGAATTTTTATAGGAATGAAAATTGGTCATACATGTCACACTTAGAACATGTTGCAATAATTTTAATAATAGGCAGCATTTACTGAACAATGAAACTTTCTACATGTTAATTCACCCCCAACACCCACAGCCAGAGGTAGGTGTTCTTGTTATTCCCTATATAGGTGCCAGAGGAGGAAAGTGGGACATAAAGAACTCCAGTTGTTCAGAGATTTACGGCTAGCAAGTAGTAAAGCTGTAATGATTGGAAGTTTTAACCTGTGCAGTCTGGCTTCAAAGTCCTTGTGTCCTGCTTCTAGGTGAGGAGAGGCTGCATCAGGGTTGCTGCAGCATGTTAGCTCTCTGTGGTTTTCGTCTCTCAGTTTGTGCTCAGTGGAAACCAGAACCCCATCCCAATCACCTTGCATCCCTAGAGACCAACATAGCACTCATAGTACTCATTAGTATTTTGCTTCATAGCTGAGAATATCCCCCCTCTTCATTAATCAATCAGTAGCTCTTCATTGACCATTTCCTGTAGGGCAAGCTTTGAGCTAAATCCTGGGAGGAATGCAAAGTATAACCATGCCTCTGTACACGGAAGATTGGGTGTGTGGGGGGGTGCATTCCAGAGGGTTGTGTCATTGACAGAAACTTCCACACAGGAGGTAGAAACAATGCAGGTCGCTTGGGATGTTTTCCAAGCTGGGATTCTCACCCTTCCCTAAGTAGGCCACTCCCTGCATCTACAGAGCAGTGTATCAACCATTCCCTACTTCTGCTCAGGGCACTCCTGCCTCTTTAGTCCCCTCAATGTGTCTTCATCTTTTCTTGATGAGGAATCCAGTTTGTGAGCTCCTGGAATAATGGAACAAGTCACAAGCCTGGAGCTGGGAAAGCACTATAGCAAATTACTCCAACTCCAACATTGCAGCCAGTGTGGCCCTTTAAACCCAATTCAGATCTCATCACATCCTTGTTTATAACCCTTCAGTGGCCTTCCACTACACTTGGGATAGAACCCAGATTCCTTAGAGAGGCCCATGAGACATGGTCACCTGTTACTGTCCAGCTCCCCACATTCCCTTCTTTCACTTTGCTCCAGCCACACAGGTCCTTTGTGTGTACCTTTCCTTGCAGATACATTTGGAATTTCTGTTCCCTCTGCCTGACAAGTTCTATCCCTGCTGTTTCCATTTTGGTTCCTATAGTTGGCTTGTTCATGGGGTACTTCTTCCATGAGGCTTTCTTTTTTGTGGGGGTTACTAGGAACTGCACTTGTCATGCAGACATTGTGCCACTGAGCTATATCCTCACTCCCCTAGAGGCTTTCTTTATCACTGCCCTTTTTTTTTTTGGTGGGACTGGGGTTCAAACTCACGACCTTGCACTTGCCCAGCAGGCACTTGTGCCTCAGAGCCATCTCCCCAGCTCCATCCTATCACTGCCCTTTTTAGAGAAAGGATCTCACTGTGTAGCTCAGGCTAATCTTGAACTCACAGCAATCTGCCTGCTTCAGCCTTGAGCTGGCATTAAACTCATAGTGTAGCCTGGGCTGGTCTCAAACTCTTAGTAATCCTCCTTCCTCAGCCTCCTGAGTGCTAGGATTACAGGAATGACCCAACATGCCCAGCTTTATAATGAGTTGGCATATCATTTTTATATGTACCACTGTAGCATTGAAAAGGGATTGGGGATATAGTTCTGTGGCACAAGTGCATGCGTCACAAGTGTAAGGTCATGAGTTCCGAAACCTGATCCCCCCAAAAAAAGAAAACAAATACTTATATTTTTTAAAGCTTCATTCTATTTTATGAAGAGTTAGAAGCAGCTTAGAAAAACTCACAGTCTAAAATAGCTGGGCAAGCTGGTGCATGTGGGTAGTCTCAGCACTTGGGAGACTGATGTGAGAGGCTCACAGGTGTAAAGCCAGCCTCAGCTGCATGGCCAGCCTGGACACCATGGAGTGAAATCTGATCATAAATAAATAAATAAGGTAGTGAAGTAGGAAAATAGAAGTAAGTAAGCAAGACACGGGCCAGGCATGGTGGCATTCTCCTATAATACCAGCATTTAGGAGGCTGAGGCAGGAGGATCACCAGTTTAAGGCCATCCTGGGCTACGTAGTGAGTTCAAGGTTAGCCTAAGGTACATAGTGAGACCCTATTTGGGCCCCCTACATCCCCCAAAAATAACCAGAACTAAGACTAGGTGACACAAATGTCCCTTTAGATTAAGCACTTTCTCTGCTGTTTTTTGTGATAATTAGATTCTGCCCAGGTTTGTTTGTTTCTTAAGACGGTTCTGGTCTTGACCTCCTGGGCACAAGCTACCTTCTCATCTCAACCCGCTGAGTTGGGACCAGAGGTGTGTGCATCGTGCCCAGCTTGCCCAAATTCTTGAAAGTGTGTGTGTGTGTGTGTGGTTTTTTTCTTTTTTAATCTCATCAAACACATGGCCTTGAGGTTGTCCAGGATTTACTGGCTTCCTTTCCACCTCATCAGCTAGGCTTTCAAGTGAAGGCAGTATGATCCTCACCAAGGGAATGATAGTCCAGCGGGGAGGAGTCTTGACCCTTCTTGGTCCTTCCTGGACCCAGTCAGCTTTGTTTCAAGGAGCCTTTCTTTTTTTTTCCTTGTTTCAGAACTTTTGTTTGTTTATTTATTTATTTTTATGGCCAGCTCAGCCTGCCCTGAGGGCCAGGCAGGCGCAGCATGTGGTGCCGGGGATCAAACCCTGGTCCCTGCAACCACCTAAGCTTTCCTAAGCAGGCACTTTAGACCACTGAGTCATCCTCCCGGGCCCTCAAGGAGCCTTTCTGCCTATTAATTTAGGTATCAACATTGAAGACCCAGTTTTGCTCTTCAGGTGCATCTAGTAAATTAAGAGAAAAGGTTTACTGTATGTTTGAAATCTTGTGAAACCAGCAGTAAATGTTAAATGCCAAAAAGGGAGGGACTTCACAACAGAAGCCTTAGTGGCGGGAGAAGAGGAGCTTGTGCTCCAAGCATAGAGGTACACATGGACTCAAATGTGCAAGCAGGCTTAGACACTTTAGAAGCCTTAGTGGCGGGAGAAGAGGAGCTTGTGCTCCAAGCATAGAGGTACACATGGACTCAGATGTGCAAGCAGGCTTAGACACTTTAGAAGAGACCTGTGCTGGGCATAGTGGCACATGCATGTAATCCCAGCTACTTGGGAAGCTGAGGCAGGAAATTTGCAAGTTAGACGCCAGCCTGGGAGTTAGTGATACCCACCCCTGTCTCAAAAGAATAGTATATGTATCCCCGTGCTATAGCACCCCCAGATTCAATCCCAAGTACTGGGGGGAAGGGATGAAGAAAGACAGATCCATGGTGGGTGGTATGGGGTCCAGTTTGGAGCCCTGTAGACAGGTCTCTGTTGCTAGGTGATACAGCCAGAAAGTCAGTTGGAACTGAATTTGTAGGAACCTTGATTGCCAGGAGAGAATTCTGAGGCCCTCTTGGGTTGACCTGATATTTCAGTAGATGAGTCACTGCTAGTCATGGATACCCATCCTGGTCCCCTCTTAGACCATTGGTTCCCATGCCAACATCTGAAATAGAGACCAGAGATTTGAACCAATAGGCAGAGCAGCAAATGTGGGATATTGTCCTTTTAGCCTGTGGCCATCCCAGGCATGTTCATTTGGTGACTCAGCTAATGTTTACTGAGCACTGACTTTGTACCAGATGCTGTATGTACAAAGTGCTGGTGCTGGTGCTCTGGTGAACAGGCATTCAGAGATAGTGCTCTGATTTTTTGTGGAGTAGTCAGCCCACATAAGGAGCAAGTGCATCAAATGATTTGGGTTAATGGATGAAATGGTGTAAAGAAAGTGAGGCTGAGTAATGGAGTGTCTGAGGAAGCAGCTGCATACCCAGTGGTCCAGGAAGGCCTCTCTGAGGAGCAGCTGTTTGATCTGAGTGGAAGTTGATTAGAAACAGCCAGCCTGGGAATATGGAAGGCAGAGGTTTTGTGGATGGAACAAAGCAAGGCAGCAGTGAGCCTGCCTTGACTTGTCCAAGACTTATGCCCACCCTGGTTGTCTGCTCTGGTGGAGGGGGCATCTTGTGCCTTTGCTTCTACTGTTTGTGTTGTTCTTGAACTGGGGATTGAGCTGCATCCTGTCCTTTTTTTTTTTTTTTTTTTTTTTTTGAGACAAAGACTCATTATGTCACTAAAATGTTGAGTCAAGCGTGGTGGTGCACACCTGTAATCCCAGCACGGGAGAGGCTGAGGCAGGAGGATTATTGCAAATTCGAGATCAGCCTGGGTTACAAAGTGAGCTCAAGGCCAGCCTGAACTGCATAGCGAGACCCTGCCTCAAAAGATTACCACTGCTACTAGGAATAATAATAAATTGCCCAGGCTAGATTTCAATTTGTTTCCATCCTACCTCAGCCTCCTGGAGTGCTAGGACTACAAGGGTACTACCACACTCACATCTTTTTTCCTTTTGTGTTACAGATGAAGATGATCTTTCAAACCCCCACTCTAGAGATACAAAGGGGGGGGGGAATAGTAGTGATTACCATTTATTGAGCACCTATTCCAGGCCAGCCATTTTGCACGCATTTTTCTCATTTTTCTCATTTAATTTTTCTTCTTACTCTCACTGGCAGGTGTCTCTAGTGGTCTACTTTCTTTTTTTTTTTTTTTTTTTTTGCAGGACCAGGGTGTGCAAACTCACAACCTTGCACTTGCCAGGCAGGCACTTGTGCCATGGAGCTATCTCCCTAGCCCTTCTACTTTCTTTTCCAGTGAGGAAACTGAGATTGGGAGAGGTGACATTGTGTACCCAGGGTCCTTAACTTTTGTGCTGAAATCCGGATTGAGACCCACTCCTCTGCCATCCAGGATAGCTGCTTTCCTCTGCTTCACCTCAGAAAATGGAATGTCATTGAATCAGGTTGTATAGACAGCAGCATCAGGACAGCATCTTGGAATGAGAGTCTTAAAGGACACCTGCCACCTTCAAACTGAGAAAACTCTCCTCGCCTGCAGAAGGATGCCCAGTCTGTGGTTACTGCAGCCTTTGCAGAGGCATGTTTGGACTTAGCCATCTGAGTATCCCCCTATTTCCTGCTTTTCCCCTCTCAGCTGCTGGTCAGGAGGTTTGGGAAGGTGACATCATCTGGCTGAATCAGCTGCTCCTTCTAGACAGTTACAGGAACTGAAAGTCATTGCCCTTCCTTTCTGTTCTGCAAGTGTCTTCAGAACAAAGCTAGGGCACGGGGTTCTACCTGTCCACAAGACGGTGGCTAGAATGAGCAATGCCCATGTCTTTTAATGAGCTGAAAGGTGCATTTTCTTAGGAAAAGCTGTCTTCAAGGCTTCTCAGACTCAGAGATGAGTGGTCTCAAGGGACAGGGAGAGTCACCAAAAGGCTCCTCTGTTCCTTTGCCTTCCTTTCCCTGTGACCTTGGCAAGAGCTCCTGAGCCTTCTCTTCATTGCCTAAGTGCTGGGCTCTGATCTGACACTGTAGGATGGGCAAACAAAAATGTGATTTGTGGACTTTGACCTTTAGGTGTTCGGAGTCTTATCAGGGATATAATCATTTGCTGTTTCAGAGCAGAGCATTTCCACACTGGAGGATCCCCTTGACTTAGTGTCCAAAAAGAAAGAAAAGTAAGTAAAGCACATTTTTAATGAAAGAATGAAGCAAGGAAATGGTGGCTCAATGCCATGGGGGAGGAATAATGTGCAACTCATTTGGCAGTGACAGCCTCCTCCAGCTACATTAGATGGATGTCACCAAGGGTATATGACTCCCTGAGTCACTGGGATATCACATGAGATAACACATGAGAATCATTTACAGCCTGGTGTGGTGGCACATATCTGTAATCCCAGCTATTTGGGAGGCCAGGACAGGGACCTCAAGGCCAGCCCAAACTGCATATTGAGACTGTTTCAAACAAATTCAGCAGTACACTAGAGAAGTACTATACTCAGTAAATGGTACTATTGTTAGGTCCTCTCCCTTGTTTTGTCTGCCCCCTCTTTCCTCTCCCCTTCTCTCTTCTCCAACCCTCTCTCTGATTGCTGAGGGTTGAATTCAAGGCCCAGTGCTAGGCAAGCACTCTATTGCGCTAGAGGAACGGGCTGTTGGATAAGCTCTCGGAGGGCTTGCTGGGAAAGATTGACTTGGAACTAGGCTTAGGAGCATGGATAGAACCTGGATGGATATTGCCTGGAAGCAGCTAATTCAGATGGAAGAGGGGCAGCTTTAAACCTGTTTGCTTTATAACCTTTAACATGATTTTGCCCCTCCGAGTCTCAGACTTTTCTCTCTAAAATGTGGGTATAAGTGAGCATGGTAGCACATGTCAGTAGCTTATATTCTCAGCACTTGGGAAGCTGAGCTAGGAGGATTGCTGTGAGTTTAAGACCAATCAGGACTACATAGTGAGTTCACAACCAGTCTGAATTACATCGCGAGACCCTATCTCAAACTGCCTCTCCCAGTAATAAAATGCGGATATATTGGGTTGCAGTGTAGCTCAGTGGTGAGCATTTGGGATGCCCTGGGTTCCATCCTAGGAGGAGAACCCACCTCATAGGACTGGTGGGATTGATGCTGCACTGATAAGTGGAAGCCAAGAACAGCCCCAAGCATGCACTGGTGCCTTTCCGTAACTGGCAAGGGCAGCAGTGTGGGAAAGGCAAGGAGGTAGGATGTGAGGCAGGTGTTACTCAGTCCTCTCTCACAGCTACTTCATCATCTGTCACTTAAACAAGATACTGGCATCTTCCCTGGTCTCTCAGTTCTGCCCTGGCCCACCTTAATCTATTACGTACACAACAACCAGTGATCCTTTCATTTATTTTTTTTTTAATTTATTTATTTATTGTCTTTTTGAGACAGGGTCTTGCTATGCAGTTCAAACTGGCCTTGAGCTCACTTTTGTAGCCCAGGCTGGTCTCGAACTCACCTATCCTCCTGCCTCAGCCTCCCAAGTGCCGGGATTACAGGCACGTGCCACCACGCCCAGCTAACCAGTGATCCTTTTAAAATGTAGGTCAGGCCAGGCGTGGTGGTTCACGCCTGTAATCCCAGCACTTGGGAGGCTGAGGCAGGAGGATTGGTGCGAGTTCGAGACCAGCCTGGGCTACAAAAGTGAGCTCAGGACCAGCCTCAACTGCATAGCGAGACTCTGTCTCAAAAAGGCAAAAAAAAATAAAATAAAATGTAGGTCAGGTCCTGCTATTCCTTGGTCCAGATCCTTTCAGTGACTTTGATGTTTGTGCAACTGAAAGCCTGAGTGAATATAGTTCTAGGACCTTGCTAGGACAGCATTGGAAAGGACAGCCACCTGGAAATAAGTGCCCTCTTGTCTGCTGACCTTAAGTTCACCCCATGCTTGTTCCCCATTCCAACTCCCACCCCTGTTGTACGTGTGTATGGGCACAAATGGGTGACACAGAGGTGGTGCTATGCATGTGGGAAATTTCACAATAGCCGAGGACAATGACCACTGCCTTGGAGCTACTGAAGGTCATCAGAGCCAGAAAGGCCAAGGGCACTCAGGCAGGCCCTTGGAGCCTGAGTCATTTACTGGGCGGTGTTGGTCACTCATTCATTTGCTCATTAACAATATTTCTTGAGTTCCTGCCATGTGTCAGGCTCAGAGCTGTAGGTTAGGCACAGTCCAAACAAACTAAAGTTCCTGTTCTCCCTGGGTGGACATTCCAGGGCAGGAGAAAGACTCAGGGTATGTTCATGGCTAAGTAGTACTTTGTGCTGTAGGAAGACAGTCAAGTAGCAGGAAGGGATAAACTGGGAAAAGGTTTTTGTTTTAGGCAAGGTAATGAAGAAGCCCTCCTGTTTTTGATGAGAGTCTAACTAGGTACCCATGCTGGTAATGAACTTACGATCCTCCTGCCTCAGTCTCCTGCATGGGAGAAGCCCTTCTGGTAAGATGACATTGGCTCTGTTTGCAAAAAGGACCTAATCTTGAAGCTACTCCTCAGGAGAGTTGTAGATGGAAGGATAACAAGGGCTCCAGCAAGTACTGGAAGACTCAAAAACATATTAAGGTCTAGTAAGGAAGCCTCTGTGGCGGGCAGGCAGAGTGAGCAAGAGGACAGTGTGGTCATGAGGTAGGGGTAGCCAGGTCCTGTCATCATGTAGGAGCTTGCCTTTTTTCTGAGAACAGTAGAAAGACATGGATGATTTTGTAACCAAGAAACAACAGGATCTAACTGACATTTATAAGGAGTCATGGGCTTAGAAGGGCAGCAGTTGAACCTAGGGCCTTTGCACTGAGTTACATGCCCAGTCCTTTTTGGTTTGATGTTTTGAGACAGGGTCACCCTATGTCACCCAGGCCTTGGACTCATGGTAGTCTCCTGCCTTAGCCTCCGAAGTGCAAGGATTACAGACATGTGCCAACATACCTGCCCCAAGCCCTGTTTTGAGGCAGGATGTCATTTACATTGTGCAGACTGGTCTCAAACTTGGGCTCCTTCTGCCTCAACCTCCTAAACCACTGGAAATACAGCTGTACATAATATTCTTGCCCCAGTTCAGGCTTTAGAAGGATTGAGAAGCCTGGCAGGGGATGATGGGGTTTGATTTTGTTTTTGAGACAGGAACTCTGTGTAATCCAGGTTGACCTCCAACTCACAGCTATCTTCCTGCCTCAGCCTCCTTCTAAGTGCTATGATGACAGGAATTTGCCACCACAGTCTGGCTAGGTGATAATGGGGCAGAGTGGAGGTGTGGTGAGTAGTGGTTAGAGCTTGATAGACTGGATTTGCTGATGGCTGGGTGGGAGCAAGTCATGAGATCTCCAGGGTTATGGCCTGAGCAACTAGGAGCTTGCTCCCATTGAATGAGAAGAGGAAGATGCTGTGGCTATAATGGTTTCTTTCTTGCTGGCTTGCTTGCTTGCTTGCTTGCTTTCTTTTCTTTCTTTTTTTTTTTTTTTTTTTTGTAGGAGTGGGGTTCGAACTCACGATCTTACACTTGCCAGGTAGGCACTTGCCAGGTAGGCACTTGTGCCACAGAGCTGTCTCCCCAGCCCCTAGTAATGGTTTCTTGCTAGGATGGTGAAGTTGAACTGCTGCATTCACATCCCAGTTTGCTTACTTTATGATATTGGGGAATTTTTCAACTTTCCCAAGCCTCAGTTTCCTTAAGTGTAAACCTCTGTTTAGGCTGTGAACAGATGGTGTTAGCAGAACCAGATGGGGGAGATTTATGGGAAGGGTCTACATAGGACATGGCATGTAGCCGGGCATGGTGGCTCACGCCTGTAATCCCAGCACTCGGGAGGCTGAGGCAGGAGGATTGGTGCGAGTTCGAGACCAGCCTGGGCTACAAAAGTGAGCTCAGGACAGCCTCAACTGCATAGTGAGACCCTGTCTCACAAAAAAAAAAGGACATGGCATGTAATGAACCCTTGGCAAGAGCTAGCTGGGGTTGTTATCGTTGCTGTTGGAAGGCTGGGAGTCCCACGGCCTGACAGGCTCTACAAAGCAGACAGCACATCCTGCCCAACTCCACTGTCCTCTCAAGGAGCCCACCCTCAAGAGGCAGCACAGACACCATCTGTCCAGTAGAGAAAAGCCACAGGGAGACAGCTTTTGGGGGCATTAGATAGATGAGCCCTTCCCAAGAAACCTAATCTCGCTCTCAGCAGGTGCTAATCCCATCAGCCTCCCCTGGTATCTGAGCCCGGCCCACCTACTTCCTTCTCCACCTCCACCCTGTGACCTAGACCCCCTTCCTCTTCTCACCATTTCCAGGCTACCACCGGAAAGCTTCTGTGCTAGCTGGAGGAGTTCTGACAGGAAGCCCAGTGTCTATCTGATTGGGCCCAGCCCCTCACATGTATCAGGTCACCAAGGACTGCAGGTGCCACCTGTCCAGTCCCCAACCCCCACAGGTGCCAGTTCTTGGGTGTGGAGCTTGATCCAGGCTGGAGCCAGCTGGAGCCAGGAACTCCCACTGTGCCCCAGCTGCTGCCTGCCCTCCCACCCACAGGCAGAGAAGCAGGCTTAACCCTTCAGGTACCACACATGTACTCTTGAGTAAACATGTGGCACAAGCTCAGAGTATGACACTGTTCCAGAGCACTTGTTTAAAAAAGAAATTTATTGTAAGTAGAGAATATCTAATGCCACATGCAACTTCAAGAAAGGAAAATACCCATAGACTCATCACCCAATTTATTTTATTTTATTTTTTTTTCCAATTCTTTTATTGTTTAAATTTAACAATGGTTATATTACATATTTTCATCATCGGATCAGTTTAGATTAATACATTCATCACCCAATTTAATTAGTACAGTTAGTAGTACAGTGCCTCTTCGTACCCTCCCATCACAGCCTCCCTGTCCATCCGAGTCTTCTATGCATCATTCCCTTGCCTTTTCCTTCTGTTTTACTACCTAGAGCTTTAGGGAAGGGAAGTTTTTCTCTCCCCCCCCCCCCCTTTT
>PVJA010050705.1:0-13148 GCA_004027025.1 Myocastor coypus | reverse complement strand
TTTTTTTTTTTTTTGGGCTGGCTCAGATTGCTGAGGGCAGGGTTGGCGTAGCACGTGATACTGGGAATCAAACCATGGTCCCTGTGGCTGCCTAAGCTTTCCTAAGCAGGCACTTTAGACCACTGAACCATCCTGCCAGCCAATAATGCTTTTTTTTTTTTTTTGTATTTTTGAGACAGGGTCTCACTATGCAGTTCAGGCTGGCCTTGAGCTCACTTTTGTAGCCCAGGCTGGTCTCGAACTCACACTGATCTTCCTGCCTCAGCCTCCCGAGTGCTGGGATTACAGGCGTGCGCCACCACGCCTGGCTAATAATGCAATTTTTAAAAAAACTGAGTTGCTATTGTAGCTCAGGGACCATACTAGCCACTTTATACATAGTATCCTATTCAGTTCTCACAATATCTGTGCAGGGTATATTCAGCAGCCCTTTTATAGACAAAACTAAAATGGGGGGGGGGGAGGCCAATTGAACATCACAACTAACCCTCTGCACAAAGGCCTTTCACCAAAACTAAAAAAAAAATAAATATAAGCTTGGCATCCCAAAGCTGAGACTTTTTAATTCTTTCATGACTTTCATAACCAGTCTAAATAATAAATCCGCAAGGTCCTGACTGGAAAATAATATAATTAGGTGAGGCTTACAACACTAGGCTGCAGGCCTCCCAGTTAACAGAAAGCTGGCCTGCAAGAAGCACATATAAAAAGTAACCTTAAACTGGCGGATAGCTCAGTGGCACAGCGCCTGCCTGGCAAGCGCCAAGTCTTGAGTTCAGTTTCCAGTACCAAACAACCCAAAAAAGTAACCCTGAATTCTGACTTTAGAGGCTCTAGTAGACTGTCCTTTTGAGCTCAACAAGATACTTTTGCAATCTTTAGGTAAATGCAGAAGTTTTAAGAATCGTATATAGAATTTAGCCACCAGCATCCAAGGCCAAGCTCTCAAACAACTTTAAACAATAATACAGGGCCTGGCAGGATGGCTCAGTGGTCTAAAGCGCCTGTTTAGGAAAGCTTAGGCGGCTGTAGGGACCACGGTTCGATCCCCCGCACCACATGCTGCACCAACCCTGCCCTCAGGGCAGGCTGAGCCGGCCATAAAAATAAACAAACAAAAGTTCTAAAACAAGGAGAAAAAAAAAAAAATTCTTTAAAAAAAAAAAAAAAAAAAACCCAAAAATACAGATGCCATTTTCCTACTTTTGAATACTTACTTTGACCTCCATATGGTGTTCCGCCATAAAAACAAGCTACTGCCAGTTTTTTCGTGATGTCACTGAAGTCTCTGCTTACTTGATTTGCTAACTCTCTCGTAGGTGCAAGAACAAGTACCTGCAAGAGAAACCCACTGTATTTTAAGTACTGTATTTATTTCTTAATTACGTTGGTATTGACCAGAAAATCCAATTCATCCTCATTCTGAAATGTATCCATTACAGGCTTTGCACTGTACTCTGTGTGTGCATAAGGACTGTAAGTACAGTAGTTCCTGATAAATGTATTGAAAAGCTGGCAGTCATACCAATCAGAAGACAAGTACCTTAATGTGTGGCACTCAAGGAGGCTCCATAGGAGTGCAGCTGCATAGAGGAACTGCATGTTTCAAGGAGCACCATTTCAGGTGAAAGGCAACCCAAGCAAAAAACTATACTGATAACATAACTAATATTTGTGCCTGAACCGCAGCTTATATACATTTAATCCTAACAACAATCTTTTGAAGATTATTTTTTGCACATAGACATTCTTTTGATAGGCCAGGACATCTGTTATTCCAGCAATACAAAGAGAAAATATGTCAATTAGTACTGAGGGACTTCCTTACCCAAAATTACAAAATTAAGTGTACGCATGAACACACACACACTCCTAGGTTCCTAGGGCTGGAGATGTAGCTCAGCAGCACAGCACCTGGCAAGTGCAAGGTCTTGAGTTTGATTCCCAGTACTAATAAAAATAAATTCGCCTATTTCTATTCCATCCTTTGAATTTTATTAATCCTTTTATGAAAGGCATCATTACCCTATCACTCAGGCTAAACCTCTTCCTCCTTTACCAGCACCTGCCCCCTCCATGAATTGTTACCAAGACATCCTGTATATCTTTTGAATAAATCTCTTCATTAGAGTTCCCTTTTACAATTCCACTTTTTCATAAGTGTGACACATGAGATTTTAACTGATCTGTCACATCTTTTTCTTAAGTATAATCCAGATCTGAGTCAGTTTTAGGGACATTACTTCCAGTCTATCAGCCTCTGCCTCCACATTAAGTAGTTTTGAAGTAGAGTATCTGACTAAAGTCAAGGCTACTTAGAGATAGTCCCAGATTTAAATTCAGGCAGCCAGGTTTCAACGGGCTCAAGGGAGCTCCTCAGCTGTGTGTGGTGGCACACACCTGCAATCCCTGCAGTTGGGAAGCTGAGGTAGGAGGGTCACTGTGAGTTTGAGACCCACCTGGGCTATGAAGTAAGCGTAAGGCTATCCTGCACTACACAGAGACCTTGTCTCAAAAACAAAGAGAACAAGCTCCTACATTCAGAATAATTCCTACTAAGCCAAAATTGACAAAAATATTCTCCAAACTGTGAGCCCTAGGTACACCTAAAAATTCAAAGCGAATATGATGAACATTAGTAATATAGTGGATCACAAACACGGGACAGATTACAATACTTTTTAACTTTAGATGATTCACAGTAAACACAATGGGGACTTGAATGAAAACCCAAATTAAACAGTAGGACATAAACGAGGTCCCCAAGATGATCACTGTGTTGATTTTGAGCTTGACATATGTTTAAGATAGTTACCTGGGGGGCACGGCCTTTCTTCCTGTCTTGCAGCTGTCCCTGAAGTTTCTCTATCAAAGGGATGGCAAAGGAGAAAGTCTTTCCTGTGCCTGTCCGCGCCTGTGCAATTAAGTCTTTCCCGCTATAGACATAGTGAAAGGTCTTTGCTTGTATAGGAAACAGGAAGGTCACCCCTCGAGCTGTAAATAAATCAATCACATTACTGCAAGTTCTTTTTTGGGGGGGAGGGGGGAGTACTGGCAAGCAAACCTAGGAGCTTCTGTACACTAAGCATACAATTTATAAACAAACAAACATGCAACCTGCCACTAAGCTGTTATCCCCAACTCTAACAAGTACAATTCCTGAAAAATCAACTAACACATCCAAAGACTGAGGCACAACTCATGTTTATGGTATTACAGAATACAAGAATTTCTATCTCTTGATCAAAATCTACAAAGTGAAGTTCAAATACATTCTCAGGAAATCAGTCTGACTAAAAAAATATTTAACTTTAAAGTGTCATACTAGCTGGGTGTGGTGGCACACGCCTGTAATCCCAGCACTTGGGAAGCTGAGGCAGGAGGATTGGTGCGAGTTCAAAACCAGCCTGGGCCACAAAAGTGAGCTCAAGGCCAGCCTGAACATCATAATGAGACCCTGTCTCAAAAAAAAGACCAATAAATAAATAAATAGTAACACTAAATACTTATTTTAAAAGATTAAGTCACTTTTCCTAAAATTCAGGATAGTATGAACCTTAAAATCTGCTGCTTTGGGGCTGCAGAGATAGCTCCGTGGCATAAGTGCCTGTCTGGCAAGTCCAAGGTTGTGAGTTTGAACCCCAGCCCCACAAAACAAACAAACAAACAAACAAACCCTGCTGCTTTGCAATCCAGACTGTTCTGCACTTCATTCAAAAAAATACCTACTGGAGGGGCCTGGCAGGATGGCTCAGTGGTCTAAAGCTCCTGCTTAGGAAAACTTGGGCAGCTGCAGGGACCGCGGTTTGATCCCCAGCACCACATGCTGCGCCAGCCCTGCCCTCAGGGCAGGCTGAGCCAGCCATAAAAAATAAGTATACAAACAAACAAAAAATAAAATAAATTCTTAAAAAAAAAAACCTACCAGGGCATGGTGGCACATGCCTGTAATCCCAGCACCTGGGGGGCTGAGGCAGGAGGATTGGTGCGAGTTTGAGAGCAGCCTGGGCTACAAATGTGAGGTCAAGGTCAGCCTCAAGTGCATAGTGAGACTCTGTCTCAAAAAAGACGAGAGAGAAAAAAAAAAAAAAAAAAAAAAAAAAAACCTCCTGGTCCATCTTGGACCACATAGCTAATTCAAATATAGACTGCTAGGGCTGGGGAGATAGCTCAGTAGAATAAGCGCCTGCCTGGCAAACACAAGGACTTGAGTTCAATCCCCAGTTTGGGGAAAAAAAAACAACAACAGCAATTCAAACATAGGCTGCTGAGCTCTGAGCCAGCCTGCTGTCACTGACCAAGAGGCTCATGGATGAGAAAGTGTTAACATGGCATTAACTACTGGATTAACGTTATTAGCACTATAAATCATTACACTCCTAAATGCAGAATGAATTTTAATCTTGAGGCAGCTGATGCTATCATTATCAGTCTTAGTTGCATATATTGCTCATGAGAATGTGCTCTTTTTTTTTTTTTTTAAAGTGTGCTGGCTCATTTGAACAAAATTGCTAAAATGCTTCCAAACAATATGTCCTCTAACATTATATAACATACCAAAGAATATTACCTTTGAGAAGCTTAACAGTCTCTTCAGATATGGGAAAATTAGAGAAAGCGCCTTCTTTTTGTTCCACGGGTATTTCCTATGAAGTTAAGAACCACAGCAAGAAGCAACACACAGATTAATAAAGGCCTTGTGAAAATGAAACAACTTATTCTAAAAAAAACCTAAACACATCAGTTTAAAAATTAACCAAAAACTTATAAAACTCTGTCACAGGTCAAAATCTGAAAAAGGAAAACACTGTAATTTATGAAGTTCTACACCTAAAGGAAATTGTAGCAAATAAATTCTGCACATTCACTTTTTTTTTTTTTTTTTTTTTGTCTTTTTGAGACAGGGTCTCACTGTGCAGTTCAGGCTGGCCTTGAGCTCACTTTCGTAGCCCAGGCTGGTCTCGAACTCGCACCGATCCTCCTGCCTCAGCCTCCCGAGTGTTGGGATTACAGGCATGCGCCACCACGCCCGGCTTGCACATTCACTTTGACTAGTAAAGGTAGATTTCAGTTTAAGAATTATGCTATACTATCTCAAACCACCAATACTGTTGAAAAGGTCATTAGACCTTTTTCCATGGCAACATCCCGCATATAGGTCAACAGGAAATAAGCCACAGAAACAGGCACAGTGGTGTATACCTATAGGCCCACTGCTCAGGTGTTTACATCAAATTTCGTTCTACTAATAAGATAGTATGATTAGTACATACCTATTTTTTTCTTTTTTTAAACAAAGATACAGTCACCTATCAAAAGTCTAATTAGGGCCCGGTAGGATGACTCAGTGTTCTAAAACGCCTGCTTAGGAAAGCTTGGGTGGCTGCGGGGACCGCGGTTCGATCCCTGGCACCACATGCTGCATCAGCCCTGCCCTCAGGGCAGGTTGAGCCGGCCATAAAAATGAGTGAATAAACAAACAAAGGTTCTGAAACAAGAAAAAAATAAAATAAAATAAAAAATTCTTAAAAAAAAAAAAAAAAAAAAAAAAAGTTTAACTTATACCTGTTCTA
This sequence comes from Myocastor coypus, assembly GCA_004027025.1. Taxonomy (NCBI): domain Eukaryota; kingdom Metazoa; phylum Chordata; class Mammalia; order Rodentia; family Myocastoridae; genus Myocastor; species Myocastor coypus. Next base: position 7,575 of record PVJA010050705.1, on the reverse strand, counting down.
TCTCACTGTTATTTTCTTCACTGGTGGCACCATTGGAATCAACTTCAGGATGTGATAACCCATTTTTCAGTCTGGGGCTTTTTGCTCCAATTTCTCCACTGGTTTCTTTCTCTTTCTTCATCTTTTTGGGTTTAGGAGCACCTATGTCTTCTTCAGAAGGCTCTTGACATTTTGCTTTTTTGACTTTAGGAGAGGTAACTTTCTCTTCAGTGGGCTCCTTTTGCTTTTGCTTTTTTGTACTTTTGATTTTAGGGGAAATAACTTCATCCTGAGGTGGTTCCTCTTGTTTTTTAGCCTTTTTGGATTTAGAAGAATTCACATCAACTTCAGAACGCCCTACTTTCTTAACGCTTTTAGCTTTAGAAGAAATATTTTCTTCCTTTCCTTCTGGTGACTCCTCAGTCTTGTTAGACTTTGGTTTTTCTTTTCTACCTTTCTAAAAAAATTCAGAGAAAATACAAACACTAAACAATGTATCTATACTTTTGTATTGCTGATCAATAATAAATTTATCATTTTTGAAAGCCAAGAGTGCCTCCTAGTAAGCTATCTATTCAATTCATATTGGCCAACCCACTGTAAGGCCAAACCTTCCTATGACTGAAATGCCCCAGGGTATTCTCCAAAAGGAGCTAAATACTATACGAAGTGATTAATACGGTCCACATTTAATTTGAATACACAGGTAAGCCCAAGTATGTCCACAGAAAGATGATGTTAAACAGATCTCCTTGTCTGCGGTAAAATTCCTTAATAGATAAAACAGATTTATAATAGCTCCATCTTTCATTTTATGAGGAGGGAAAAAATTCAACCAATCAACCCACAGCCACAGCCACAGCCACACACACACACACACACACACACACACACACACACACACAAGCGCGTATATTAAGTCCAACAACCTCAAAATCAACCAGACACAGATGGCAGATGGTAACTTAAGTGTCTGATCTCCAACTTTTCATATCATACAATAAACAGGTATTGTAGCCCTCTTAGAAGTTCTCTTACAGCTGTATGTACATCAATCTCACAGACCACAATGAACTAAAAACCTGCCTCCCTGAAACTTCAGGCCCCATCTCTGCTCTCAAACTACAGATAAAAGGTGATCTCTCTAACACATACTTCAGCTTGCCATGCTTCAACTATCCCTCAACTGAACACAATCGTGCAGACAGTAAGCCACAATCACTCACTCCATTCCTAATATTAAGCCTCTGCGCTCCCTAAGCTGCCTGTAAGGTCAAAAAACAGCTAGGAAAACGCATTTAAGTCTCAGAGGGTTTTGGCTTTTGGGGGTACCAGGAATGGAATTGAGGACCTCCTGCTTGTCAGGCAGGTGCTGCGCTACTGATGTCCGGCTCTTGAGAATCTTGGAAAACCCAAGTTTTTTAGGGACAACCTTTGTTTCTACTGACTTAGAACAGATTTACAGTTATAACGCCATCAAGAATGTAACAGTCAAGAATCAGATGGCTACCAAGGTAATTTAAGACTTCAGCGGACTGAACACTGCTGGCCTATATAAGAAACAGGGTGTTCGGGTAACACCCCAAGATATCACTACACTTCCACAGGAGGTATGACCAATATTCACTAAAAGGAAGTGAATTACCTCATCTTCTACAGGCTGTTTACAGAAGATAGACTGTACTTCCTTTACTACTGGGGAAAATCACTGGAGATGCTACCACGAGTCTAACATCTCCTTAGTCTAAAGTTTCATTCCCTACATTTACTTAATTTACAATTCCCTCCGCGCACGCTCACGCATGCAACACGTGGGGCCTAGCCGGGCGTCCGGCCGTTCGCGCACGGTCTCCCCAAGCGCGGATGCGTCTAGCCAGCGAGAACGACACGACAAAGCCTTCGCGGGCCAAGGTGTTCTTTGGCTTGCGCCAGCACAACCTTGAAAGCCGCCAGGCCAGCGTCAGGCTCAGCAGCCGGCCGCGCAGGTCCCCGCCACCTGCCACGCGCGCCAAGTACCGCCACCTCTCCGGAATCCAGCTCCTCCCTGCGTACCGGCCCGGCCCCCGCCTTGGCCCTGGTCACGCGGTATCACCTTCTCCTTTCCTTTCTTTTCTATGGCCATGTCTGATTCCAAATCGGCGTTAGTACGAAGTTTCCCCGGCATCACTCAGCACACGCTGCCTAGTGCGACCTGTATCTTCAACCGCGTGCAAAGGAAGAGAGAGTACCACCCCTCAGCCTACCCAGTGTCGTCACTTCCTCTAGCAACGCACTTCCGGCAGAAGCATCGGGTACGCGGAAGTGAGTCTCTACGGGTATTTTAAGAGCATCTCATTCAGACTGTCTGAGCTTTGTGCATTGACCTTTGAAGGCGCTTGGGGTTAGCATTTGGCCCCGAAGTTGGAACCTTACAGAAATACAAAGATTAGTTTTGTATGCTTAGTATATACAGATTTAGATTTCTAGCTAGTCCTGCTTGATAAAGGAAAACTTATAGTTGCTTTTTTTTTTTTTTTAAATATGTGTGGTACAGGATCTCACTACGCAGCTCGGACTCGTAATGATTTTCCTGTTTTCAGCCTCTCCAGCGTTGGGATTCCAGGCGTGCGCCAACAGCCTGGAATAGATCGCTGGTTTAGCTCACCTCGGGGGCGGGGCGGGCGCGGCATGCGATACTGGGGATCGAACCCCATTTCCTGCACTTGGCAAAGCGGGTGTTTAATACGCTAAGCTATCTCGCTAGTCTTTATAATTGCTTTTTTTTTTTTTTTTTTTGTCTTTTTGAAACAGGGTCTCGCTATGCAGTTGAGGCTGGTCCTGAGCTCACTTTTGTAGCCCAGGCTGGTCTCGAACTCGCACCAATCCTCCTGCCTCAGCCTCCCGAGTGCTGGGATTACAGGCGTGCGCCACCACGCCCGGCTATAATTGCTTTTGAGTGGCATCTTTTTTCAGTGTTGTAAAATCATTAGTATGCAAGGTCTGGTATTCTGTTTGTTTTTAAAGAGAATACAAAATGGTAAAAAAAAATTAGAAATAATTCAAAATGTTAACAAAATAATAGGAATTGGACAATGATCTTGTCGTATTACAGAATATCTTCAAATAGCTGTTTAGATTACCAGATACAAACATGACAGTTGGGGAAAAAAAAAAAAAAGTTTAAGCATTAGCTGTACCTTTCAGTAGACCAGCAGAAATCAACAGAACAATTATCCAAGCTATCCTGTACACATGCATAAGTATATTTTCCCTTTTTGCTTTTGTCCTTTTCCCCATCCCAGCTTTTCCTTCCCATTCAACAAATTTTTGTCCTGTTTATAGTATGTCTTGTACCTTTCAGATTTTATTTATTCTTTTAGTTCTTACACTAGCAAGACAATACAGTGTTTGCATATGCAGGTCTGATTTATTTGACTTACCAGTATGATCTCTAGTTGCATCCATTTACCAATAAAGGCTCAAGTTTTTTTTTTAAATTTTATTTTTACTTGTTTCAGAGCCTTTGTTTATTCACTCATTTTTATGGCCAGCTCAGCCCCGAGGGCAGGGCGGGCGCAGCATATGGTGCCGGGGATCGGACTGTGGTCCCTGAAGCTGCCCAAGCTTTCCCAAGCAGGCAAGGCTCAAGTTTTATCTTTTTTTTTTTTTTTTTTTTTTTTTTTTTTTTTTTTTTTTTTTTTTTTTTTTTTTTACAGCTGAGTAATACTCTATTGCGTAAAAATACATTTAAAAAAAACTAAAGAACTTTTATGTTTCACTAAGGCTTTTAGTACAGTGAATGTTATAAAGCAGATAGGGACAATCTGAAGGACTGGAACCAACATCGACAAGGAACAACTTCCATCTGAATCATCATAAAAATGAAAAAGTAAAAGGGCTCAGTGGGGGCTTCAGGTTGAGATGATCCTCACACCTCACATTTCATCTAATGCACTCAATCCTGGCTAGAGTGTAACAAAATGGAAAGAGGCTCACAGGACACAGCACTCCCCTACAGGGCACTGCACACCCCTGTGCTCCAAGCCCACCCCCAGCCCCTACCGTGTCCAACACAATTGTTTGCCAGTTGCACCTGCCAACAAAGGAGCACGTAGATCTCTCTCTCTCTCTCTCTCTCTCTCTCTCTCTCTCTCTCTCTCTCTCTCTCTCTCTCTCCCCTTTCTGAGACAGGGTCTCTCTATGCAGTTCAGGCTGGCTTTGAGCTCACTTTTGTAGCCCAGGCTGGTCTTGAACTTGCACTGATACTCCTGCCTCAGCCTTCCAAGTGCTGGGATTACAGACATGGGTCACCATGCCCGGCCTTAGATCTTCTCTTTGATCCAGTCTTTGCTGTAAGGCTGGTATGTCTGGATATCAGCTCGGTAAACAAGGCAACTGAGGTCTGGCAGATTGTCAATTAAGTCAAGTAACTGATACCATATGCAATAAAGGGGCTATTGGGGCTCATTCTCTTCACATGTTCTTCATACATTTTATAAACACTTTCCATGGGTTCATTAACGATTCATAGTGTAAGTTCTGCCTTGTGGCCTCTTGGTGGGCTGCACCAGCAAAATTGTGTGAGACATGCCAAACCCTTCACAGCTGCAAACGCGACTCCACAAGCCACACATGAGGTCAAAGGGCAATGACCATATTTTGTATTTATTCCTTGGTTGATGAACATTTGGGTTGTTTGCAAGATTTAGCTATGACAAATTATGCTGCTATAAATGGGTGCATATAAATCATTGTGCTATGGAGATTTCACTTCTTCTGGAAAAGTACCCATAAGGGGAATAGCTGGGTCGAATGGGACTTCTGATCCTAGTTTTCTGAGGAATTTCCACACTGATTTCCACCTTGGTTGTACTGGTCTGCATTCCCACAACAATGGAGAAGGGTTCCTTTTTCTCCATACCCACTCCAGCATTTGTCATTGGTTGATTTCTTACGATAGCCATTCTTCTTTGGGGAAGACAGAATCTCAGTGTTGTTTTAATTTGCATTTCTTGAATGACCAATGATGTTGAATATTTTCTCATATATTTCTTGCCATTTGTATTATTTCATTTGTGAAGTGCATATTCATCTCTTGTAGGGTCAAGTTTGCAGCTGTGAAGGGTTTGGCATGATGTCTCACACGATTTTGCTGGTGCAGCCCACCAAGAGGCCACAAGGCAGAACTTACACTATGAGTTTGTTAATGAATGCATGGAAGGCATTTTTAAAATGTATGTAAGTCGAATTTTGTGTTGGGTCTTGATAGAAGTCCTTTGTCAGAAGGACAGTTGGCTATAATTATTTGCCAAATTGTGAATTTTCTTTTTACTCAATCAATGATTTCTTCTGACATGCAGAAATTTTTCAAAAAGGTGAGATCTCAATTGTTGATTCTTTGAAGTGTTTCCCATGCAGTTTGGTTTTTGTTAATGAACTGTCTACCTACCCCTGTCTTTAAGATTTCTACCTAAATAGGGGCCCTGCAGGTTGGCTCAGTGGTCTAAAGCACCTGCTTAGGAAAGCTTGGATGGCTTCAGGGACCGCGGTTCAATCCCCGGCACCACATGCTGCACCAGCCCTGCCCTCAGGGCAGGCTGAGCCGGCCATAAAAATAAATAAATAAACAAATAAAATTTCTGAAACAAGAAATAAAATAAAATTCTAAAAAAAGATTTCTACATATATATATATATATATATATACATATATATATATGTATATATATATACACACACACAGAGAGAGAGAGAGAGAGAGAGAGAATTTTAAAAAGGAGATTTCTACCTATTTTCTCCTCTATAAGATTTAGTATTTCAGGTTTAATATTTAAATCTTGATCCTTTTTTAAAAATTTGTATTTTAGGGAATGGTCTACAGGGTGTTCAGGGTCTCACTACTACACTGGACTTGTAGTGATCCACCTATTTACAGCCTCCCAAGAGCTGGGATTACAGGGGTGTGCCACCATGTCCCACCTCAATTGCTGTCTCAGCACACCCTGAGGGCAGGGCCAGCACAGCAGGCCCAGTCATCAAGCCCCAGGCCCCTGCACCTGCTTGCAGGTGCTTTAACTGCTGAGCTATTTGATCAGTCCTAAACTTTTTTTTTTCCCCCAGTATTGGGGATTGAACTCAGGACCCTGCACTTTCCAGGCAGGCATTAATTCTTGTGAGCTATCTCCCCAGTCTCTTTGATCCATTTTGCCTGTAGTTTTGTACATTGTGATAGATATGGGTCTAATTTTAGCCTTGGGTATGTGGAAAGCCAGTTTTCCATCACCACTTATCTTTCCTCTAGTCAACCCCTTTGTCAAAGATAAGGGTAGCTGACTGTGTTTGTGTTTTTGCCTGCATCTTCAAATCTGTTCCATTGATCCTCAGGTCAGTTTTCATTTTCGCTGGTACCATGCAGCTTTTATTGCAGTAGTTCTGTAGTATAATTTTAGGTGAGGGATTGTGATGCCTCCTGCCTTTCCTTTGTTTCCTAGGATTATTTTTTGATATTTGGGGTCTCTTCTGGTTCTAGATATATTTTAGGAATATTTTCTCTAGATCTGTGAAGCATACTACTGGTATTTTACTTGGGATTGCATGAATCTGTATGAAAATTTTGGGAGTATTGCCAGTTTCACAGTGTTGGTTCATCATACTTATGAGTTTTCTTTAAAAAAATTTTTTTTATGCATTTAGGACAGAGTATGGCCAGTTTCACAGTGTTGGTTCGTCATACTTATGAGTTTTCTTTTTAAAAATTTTTTTTAATGCATTTAGGACAGGGGATACAGGTCTACAGGGTCTCACTATGTAGATCTAACTCAGTGATTCTCCTGTTTTCACCGTCCCAAGTACTGGGATTACAGGTGCACCACCACAGCTAGTCCCCCCGACACACACACAACTGGGAATTGAACTCAGGCTCTTGCACTTGCCAGCCAAGCATTTATTCTACTGAGCTTTCTCCATATCCCCTAATATATACTTTTTTTTTTTTTTTGTGGTCCTAGGGACTGAACTCAGGACCTTAAACTTACCAGGCAAGCACATATTCCACTGAGCTATCTCTCCAACACTAGCAGACCCCGTGTTCATCTCTGTCTCAGCGCACCCTGGAGGCAGGGCCAGCATAGCATGACCAGGGATGGAACCCCGGCTGCTGTGTTCTGCTGGAACAGGTGTCTTTCTGTTTTTCAATACTATAATTTTCACTGTATAAATCTTTTACTTTTATGAGATTGATTTTTAAGTATTTCATGTTTTGGGTGTTACTATGAAAAGCATGGCTTTCCTAATTTCACAAGATGTGTTCCTTGTGTATAGAAATGATATCAGTTTTTGAGTATCAAATTTGTATTCTGCTATACTGTTGAACTTGGTTGTTATGTCTAAAAGTCTCTGGGAGGAGTTTTTGGGGTCTTCTTTTTTTTGGTGCTTTAAACAATTTATTTAACTGAAATGGACTTACATTTGTTTCTTAAGTGACTTCCATTTATTTGGATACATCTTTTCCCAATGGAGATTTACAAGATCTTCAAGCCAATATAAATATTTTATAAATATTTGGGTATATACCTGCACAATACCTCAGCAATACTTTTCAGCAAGAAAACACTGAAGA
>PVJA010050704.1:0-13212 GCA_004027025.1 Myocastor coypus | reverse complement strand
TAGTCGCGGGAACGCAGAGGCGGGGCAGAGGGGCGCAGGGGCTTACCCGCGGCGGGTGCGCAGGCTCAGCTCCCAGTGGTGGGGTTTGTTCTGGGCTGGGACAGGAAGTTAGTCGCAGGAACGCAGAGGCGGGGCAGAGGGGCGCAGGGGCTTACACGCGGCGGGTGCGCACGCTCAGCTCCCAGCGGTGGGGTTTGGGCTGGGCTGGAACAGGAAGTTAGTCGCGGGAACACATATTTTGTCTTTTTGAGACAGGGCCTCGCTATGCAGTTGATGCTGGCCTTGAGCTCACTTTTGTAGCCCAGGCTGCTCTCGAACTTGCACCAATCCTCCTGCCTCAGCCTCCCGAGTGCTGGATTACAGGCATGAGCCACCGCGCCCGGCTCTACTAGAAGATTTAATGTTTGTGTTTTAATATTTATACCTTCAATCAATTTTGACTTTAGTTTAGTGCATGGTGATAGGCTTGGGCCAATTTTTTTTTTTTTTTTTTTTGCCAGTGGAGAGCCAATTTTTTCAGCACCATTTGTTAAAGAGGCTATCTTCCTTCCAATAAATATGTTTGGCCCCTTGTCAAAGATAAGGTGGCTGAGTGTGTTTGTATTTGCTTGTGCATCTTCTAATGTAATCCACTGATGCTAAGGTGTACTTTTTTTTGCCATTACCATGCTGATTTTACCACTCTAGCTTTGTAATATAACTTTAGGTCAGGAATTGTAATGCTTCTTGCCTTGCCTTTGTTTCTCAGAATTGTCTTTGCAATTCTTAGTCTTTTTTGGTTCCGAATAAATTTTAGGAATGATTTCTCCAGGTTTGTGAGGTATGTTGATGGTATTTGGGTAGGAATTGCATTAAATCTGTATAACAATTTAGAGAGTATGGCCATCTTCACAATGTTAGTTCTTCCTATCCAGGAGCAGGGAATATCTTTCCATTTTCTGAAATCTCCTAGTATCTTTTTTTTCAAAGTACTGTAGTTTTTATTGAAAAAGTCTTTTACTTCCTCAATTAGGTTAATTCCTAAGTATTTCATTTTCTTCTGTGCTATCATAAAAGGTACTGTTTGTCTAATGTCTCTCTAAGTGTTTATTTGTGTAGAAAAATTCTACTGACTTTTCTGTGTTGATTTTGTAACCTGCTATGCTATTGAATTTGTGTATTAATTCTAGTAGCTTGCTGGTGGTGTTTTTTGGGTCTTCCAAGTAGATTATCATGCTGTTTGCAAATGGTGATAGCTTTACTTCTTCTTTACCTATTCTTATTCCTTTTATTTCTCTTTCTTGTCTAATCAATGTTGTTAATGATTGCAGAACTATATTGAATAGGAATGGTGATAGAGGACATCCTTGTCTTGTGCCAGATTTGAGACTAAAGGACTTCAGTTTTTCCCCATTTACAATTATGTTAGCTTTTTGATTGTCTTAGATGGCCTTTATCAGGTTGAGGTAGAGGCCCTCTATTCCAATTTTCCTCAGGACCTTCAATATGAATGAGTGTTGGACTTTGTTAAGGTGTTTTCTTCATCAATTGACATGATCTTGTGATTTTTGGCTTTGCCTCTGTTGATACAGTGCATAACATTTATAGATTTGTATGTATTGAGCCATCCTTGCATCCCTGGGATGAGCCCTACCTGGTTATGGTGTATAATCTTCTTGATAATTTGTTGTACTCTAGTGGCAAGGTTTTTATTGGGGATTTTTACACCTATATTCATGATAAAAATTGGCCTATAGTTTTCTTTTTTATTTGTGATTCTCTCTCGTTTTGGTATCAGTGTAATAATTGCCTCTAGGAATGATTTTGGAAGGATTGTTTCCTTTTTGATTTCATTGAAGAGTTTAGAAGTGTTGGGATTATGTCTTCTAAAAATTTCTTGTAGAATTCAGTGATGAATCCATCAAGTCCTGCACTTTTCTTTGTTGGTAGGCTTTTTATTACACGTTGTATTTCATTGGTTGTTATTGAGTTTTTCAGAGTTCTTATATCTTCTTAATCCAATTAGGGTAATTTGCACTTTTCTAGGAATTTGTCCATTTCCTCTGTGTCTTCAGTTGTGTGAGAATAAAGATTCTCAAAGTAGCTACTTATGATCCTCTGAATCTCTGGTGAGTCTGCAGTAACTTCACCCTTTTCATTCCTTATTGCTTGAATTTGGTACCTTTCTTTCCTCTTTTTGATGAGGTTAGCTAGGGGCCTATCAGCTTTATTTAAACTTTTAAGGAACCCAGCTTTTGGATTCATTAATTCTTTGCATTGTTTTCTTTGTCTGAATTGAATTAATTTCTGCTCTAATCTTTATAATTTCCTCCCATCTTTGGGCTTTTGATTTCATTTGCTCATCCTTTTCTAGTTGGTTTAGTTGTTTCATGAGAGTGCTGATTTGTTCCCATTTTGTTTTCTTGATTTGTGAGTTCAGAGCTATAAATTTCCCTCTAAGAATTGCTTTCATTGCATCCCATAAACTCTGGTAGGTTGTTTTGAACTTTCATTGAATTGTAGATATTGTTTAATTTCATCTGTAACCCACTGGTTGTTGAGAAGAGTGTTGTTTAATTTTCATGTCTTTCTGGAGTTCTTGTGGTTTCTTTTGTTATTTATTTCCAGTTTCATTGCACTGTGGTCAGATAATATGCATGGGATAATTTCTGTTTTCTTGAATCTACTTAAGCATTACCTATGTACTAATATGTGATCTATTTTAGAAAATGTCCCATGTACAGCTGAAAAAAATGTGTATTTTGAAGTGGTTGGGTGGAACACTCTGTGTATGTCTACTAATTCCAGTTGTTTCAAGTTCTCATTCAGTTCCTCTAATTGTTTGACAATTTTTTTTTCTTCTTGACCTATCTTTTTCGGATGAAGGGGTGTTAAAGTCTCCTGTTAAGATCGTGTTATTCAACATTAGATTTTTCATATCCATTAAGGTTTACCTTATATAACTTGCTGCTCTCATGTTGTGTGCATACATATTTATGAGTGTTACCTGTTCGTGTTGAATTTTCACCCCGACCAGTATGTAGTGGCCTTCTTTATTTTGTTTGATCAATGTTGCTTTGTGGTTTAGACTGTCTGCAAACAGGATTGATACCCGTGATTTTTTTTTTTTTTTTTTTTTTGAGATCCTGGAGCATGTAGTATTGTTTTCCATCCTATAACTTTTAGCCAACGAGTATTTCTATGACTTAAGTGCGTTTTTTGTATACAGCATAATATTGAATTATGCTTCTTTATCCATTCTGCCAGTCTATTTCTTTTATTGATGGCTATAATTGAAATATGTTGACTTATGCTTGACATGAGTTTTATTTACTAATGTTTATCCCTTTTCTCCTCTGTTTAATTCAATACCCTATTTGGTGGGATCTTTCTGTTCTCATTTCTTGAGTTTGAGTCATTTTTGACCCCTCTCCCAAATATTTTTTAGTATACTGTCTAGGGTTGGCTTTGACTTCATGAAATTCTTTAGTTGTTCCTTGCCATGGAAGTATTTCACTTCTCCCTCATACTTGAAAGAAAGTTTCTCCAGGTATAGCAGTCTGGGCTGAAATTTGTTTTCATAGAGCGCTTGAAGAACTCTGTTCCATGCTCTTCTTGACTTGATGTTTTGTGAAGAGAAATCTGCCATTATTCTGATGAGTTTTCCTTTAAATGTGATCTGTTTCTTTTCTCTAGCAGCTTTTAGTGTACTGTTCTTCTGCTGGATTTCTGGGATATTGACTGTCATATGTTTGGGTGTGTTTTTAGTCAGGTTGATGTTATTTAGGGTTCTGCATGCTTCAGTTACCTGAATATCCGATTGTTTTATCTAATTTAGGGTGTTTTCTGCTAATACTTCTGCCCATATTCTTTTTATATCATTTGCATTGACTCCTTCTTTCTCATTGATTCCTATTAATCTCTCGTTGGTTATTTTTGCATCATCTTGCTGATATTACACTATTTTTTTCCTGCATCCTAGTTGTTTTTAAGACATCCTTTCTTACCTTTTCACTAGCTGTGACTGTGTCTTGAAGATCTGAAACTCTATCTTCACTTTCATTCCTATGGTTTTGTCAACTTGTGATTGAGATTTTATTTTGTTGTATATCTCTTTGAAACTGTTTCAAAAGGTCTATTTCTTTCTTATATTGTTCAATCAGGGAATCCATCCTTTTTATATTCTCTAATTTTTTTTGTCAGTGTCTTCTTTCATAGTATTGAAGTCTCTCATTATAGTTATCCTTTCTTTCTCTTGTTCTGAGATTATTTCTCTTCTGTTCTCCTCTCTACCTTTCTGTAGTTGTCCACCTTCTTTAGATTCTATTAATTCAGAGAGTTGTTTTTTAATTCAGAGGTTATTTCTACTCTGGCTTCCTCTATATGCTTGTGCAGTTGTTTTTCCACTCCAGAGTCTATTAATTGAAGCATTTCTTTTTTACTTCAGTTGTCATCTCTGATCTGAGTTGCTCTAAGTGTTTCTGCACTTGTCTATCTGTGATGCTACTGATTCAGAGATTTCATCTGTGTGATTCCCATTTTCTTCCGTGTTAGTGTGTCTTGTATTTGTTTTGGGTGGACTCAGAACCTGAGATTGGATCTTGCTCCTTGTCTTTATCATGTTTTACTACAGTGATCTCTGCACTTTGATGGACTTATGCAATTAACGCCTATGGAAATTTGGGTCTGGATTTCCATCAAGCTTGTTCCCCTCCAGATGTTCTGGCTGAATGTTAGAGCTCAGGTGGCTGGCTGCCACGAGACCCCATGGGTGATGACGGTGGTCAGCAGAGCGGGGACAGTTGGTGGTCAGGTAGTGACAGTAGGTGGAGCCGGGGTTCCATTAGTTGTCGAGACATGGGATGAATGTGGGCTGAGAGAGTTCCTAATTGGCTGTCTTGAAACTCTGTCTGCAAGGTGGGTGGAATTGGATCTTGGGCTGTTGATGAGTGAGGGGATAGATGAGGGCTGAGACCGCTGTGCAACCAGGTTGGGATGGCAGTCAGAGTCTGAGGTGGAGCCGGGCTGCCACCTTGCTGCTGGATCAAGGTTGACAATGAGGTTTTAAATTTCCCTGTTCTGTTTGTATTCTTGTTCATTTGATTGTTCATGTCTGTTAACATGCTTTATGTAGTTGGATGCTTCTACACTGGCTGCATATATATATATATATATATATATATATATATATATATATTTATGATTCTTATCTCTTTCTCTTGTAGTTTTCCTCTAACAAGTATGTAGTGATCATTTTTGCCTCTTTTAGTCATTCGTGGCTTGAAGTTCATATTATCAGCAACCAGAATACCTGGTCTTGCTTTTATGGGTTTGTGTTGCATGAAGTATTATTTTCCCTTCTTTGAATTTCAGTCTGTGATTTTTCCTTTTGAATAAAATGTGCTTAATGAATACAGCATATTTTTAGACTTTGTTTCTTCTTAAAAATCATTAGTAGATTAAATAATTTGGTACAGGGTCTTGCTTTGCACCTCAGACCTGTAGTGATCCTCCTCTATTGCCCTCCTCAGTGCTGGGATTATACGTGTGCAGCACAGTTTTCTTGGTTGCCTGTGATTCTGGGGCTGGCACGGCATGTGGTCCCTAGGCTGGATCATAGGTCCTTCAGCTTCTTGATCCACTCTGTTGGTCTGTATTTTTTGACTGGTGAATTTAGGCCATATAAATTGATGGTTATAACTGATATGCATTGACTTATCATTGCCATGTTAGATTTTCTGCCTCCTTCTTCAACTTTATTCTTTGTTTGGTGGTTCCTTTCTCTTGTTCTTAAACATTTTGTCTTTGTTCTTTGACACTTTCTAGAACATATGCCAGTAGTCTTTGTAGGGTTGGTATGGTGGTCATTTATTTTTTCATTTGTTGTTTGATATGGAAACAACTTATCTTTTAACTAAATTTAATAGACTATTGGCCTGAGCCCACCGTGCCACTGGAACTTCTTCCCTAACCCAACCACAGACAGGCGGGCATGCAGGAAGAAACTCTCAGCCTGTACACCCCATGCCACTGGAACTCTTCCAACCACCTAACCTCTGCCTGGCAGGTGCACAGGAAGGAACACTTGGGTTGCACTTCCTGTGCTACCAGAACTTCTTCCCCAACTTGATCTCAGGACTGGCAATGATGTAGGTAAGAACTGTTGGCCTGTGCTCCTATGCCACCAGAACTTATACCCTGCCCAGAACACAGCTCTAGAATCTTCTGTGGAACCCTGCAGCTAAATTCTCTGCAGAGAGGCTGGGGGTCAGACCCTCACAGCTAATTTAGGAGCTGAACATCTTGTCAGAGGAGCACTGCAGAGTCACTTCCGTGAGGTGCAGCAGGAAGAAGCTGAGCATAGCAGCCAGACCTAGCCAGGCGCATTTGGACAAGATTAAACTTGGTAGATCTGGACTCAAATTTCAATACATGCTAGAGGCATAACTTCACCAAAGTTCTACGGCGAAGGTCAGAGGACACAAAATGACAAAAAGAAGGATCAAGATGCAATCTCAAGCCCTGAGCCTACCCATAACAAATGTAGGAGACAATATTATAGAAGAAAATGGGAATCGCACAGCTGAATTCTCCGAATTAATAGCATCTGAAGAAAAGAAGCAAATGCAGACATGAATAGAAGAACTCATATCACAAATAACTTCTGAAATAAAAAAAAGAAATGTCTGAATAGTATTTGAAGTAAAACAAACAAAACAAAACCAAACTCCAGAAAAGTATAGAGGAAATCAGATCAGAAGTAACCTCTGAAGTAAAAAAAGACATGTCTGAAATAACAGCGTCTGAAGTAAAGGAACAACTTCAGAAAGACAGAACAGAGATCAGATCAGAAATAATTTTTGAAGTAGAAAAAGAAAGGGTAACTACAATGAAAAAATAATAAATGCTTCAAAACAAGACATTGATAAAAATTAGAGGAGAGTAGAAAAATGATGGAATCCTTGAACGAGCAATATAGAAAAGAAATAGATTGCATAAAACACTTTCAGAGAGATATACAGGAAAATAAAATCTCAATCACAGGCTGGCAACTCCGTATGAACGAAAGTGAAGATAGAGTTTCAGACTGTGAAGACACTGTCAGAACTAGTGAAAAGGCAAGAAAGGATGTCTTAAAAACAACTAGGATGCAGGAAAAAAATAACTCAACATTTGAAAGATGATGCAAAGATGCACAAGGTCAGACTAATAGGCATCAACAACAAAGGAAGAGTCAATACAAATGCTATGAAAAAATATGGGCAGAAGTAATGACAGAAAACTCCCCAAATATGACAAAGATTCTGACATTCAGTAACTGAAGCATACAGAATGGCAAATATCATCAACCCGATGAAAAACACACCCAGACATAAAATAGTCAAGATTCCAGAAATTCAGCAAAAAGAATAATATACTAAAAGCTGCTAGAAAAAAGGATCATCTTTAAAGGAAACTCATCAGAATAATGGCATATTTCTCCTCACAAACAAGGAAGTCCAGAAGAGCATGGAACAGAGTGCCTCAAGTCCTCCAAGAAAACAAACTCTAGCCCAGACTACTATGTCCTGCAAAACACTCTTTCAAGTATGATGGAGAAATCCAACAAGCAACACACTTAACTCATAAAGAAATTCATAGGGAGCAAGTCAAAGGATGGAAAACAGTACTGCATGTCCTAGCACCTCAGAAAAAAGCAGGGTAACAATCCTGTTTGCAGATAGTGTCAACTTCAAACAAAGATTGATCAAACAAAATAAATAATGTAACTACATATTGGTTAGGGGAAAAATTCACAGTGAAGAGGTAACACTCATAAATGTGTATGCACTCAACATGGCAACACCAGGTTGCATAATACAAATCTTAATGGACATAAAAAATTTAATATCCAATACAACAATGTTAACAGGAGACCTCAACATCACTTTATCCCAAAAAGATAGGTCAAGGAAACAAAAAATTAGCAAAGAAGTAGTAGATCTGAATCAGAACTTGGAATTACGGGACTTAGTGGGCATATATAGACTGTTCCACCCAATCACTTCTGAGTACACATTTTTTCAGGTGCACGTGGGACATTTTCTAAAATAGGCCACATACTGGTTTATAGGTCATGACTAAGTATATGCAAGAAAATAGTTATTATCTTATGCATATTATCTGAACATAGCACAATGAAAAAGGAAAGAAATGTCAAAAGTCACCACAAAATTCCATAAACACATGACAACTAAACAACACCTTTCTCAGCAATCAGTGAGTTATAGATGAAATCAAATGATATTTACAATTTAATGAAAATTCAAGCACAACCTACCAGAATTTATGAGATGCAATGAAAGCAGTTCTTAGAGGAAAATTTACAACCCTGCATTTACACATTAAGAAAACAGAATGGGAAGAAATGCTCTTAAGCAGCACCTAGACCAATGCAAAAAGGAAGAGCAAACAAAACTAAAAGCCTAAAGGATGAGAGGAAATTATAAAGATTAGAGAAGAAATTAAATATACTAAAAGCCATTGGAAAAAAGAAAGATCACATTTAAAGGAAAACCCATCAGAATAATGGCATATTTCTCCTCACAAATGAGGAAGTCAAGAAGAGCATACTTTGAATTAAGACAAAGAAAATGATCTAAAGAATTAATGAATCCAAAAGCTGGTTCTTTGAAAGATTAAATAAAATTGATAAGCCCCTAGCTAACCTCATCAAAAAGAGGAAAGGAAGGACTCAGATTCAAGCAATAAGGAATGAAAAGGGTGAATTTACTACAGATCCAGCAGAGACTCAGAGGATCATTAATAGCTACTTTGAGAATTTTAGTCTCACAGAATTGAAATGGACAGATTCCTAAAAAGGTACAAATTTCCAAAAGTGAATGAAGAACATATAAGATCTCTCAATAGTCCAATAACAGTGAATGAAATCCAAAATGTAATAAAAAGCCGACAAAGAAAAGTACAGGTCCTGACAGATTCACCACTAAATTCTTCAAGAAAAATTTACAGGAGATATAATCCCAATACACCATAAACTCTTCAATGAAATTGAAAAGGAAGCAATGCTCCCCAAATCATTCCTGGAGCCAAGTATTATACTGATACCAAAACCAGAGAGAGATGAAACTAAAAAGAAGAACTACAGGCCAGTAAGTAACAAGACTATCCAATGGTATCATAATTCTAAATGGGGAAAATGGTGTTTTACTCTCAGATCTGGTACAAGACAAGGATGTCCGCTATTACCACTCCTATTCAATATAGTTCTGAAATCATTAGAAGTTAAACTATCATTGTTTGCAGATGACATGATAGTCTACTTGGAAGCCTAAAAAACTCCACCAAAATGTTACTAGAATTAATAGGGAAATTCAGCACCATAGCGTATAGAAGATCAACACACGAAAGTCAATAACATTCCTCTAAACAGAAGAGAAATTAGAGAAACAATACCTTTACAATAGCACCACAAAGAAAGAAATACTTAGGTATTACTTCAATTAAAGAAGTAAAATACCTATCCATTGAAAACTATAGTACTCTGGAGAAAAAGATCCTAGAGGATTTTACAAAATGGAACGATATTCCCTGCTGCTGGATAGGAAGAACAAATGTGAAGATGTCATACTCCCTAAACTGTTATACAGATTTAATGCAGTCCCTATCAAAAGACCATCAACATACCTCACAGATCTGGAGAACTCATTCCTAAAATTTATTTAGAAGCTTAAGTGACCTCAAATAGCAAAGACAATCCTGGGCAACAAAGACAAGGCATTACAATTTCTGATGTCAAATCATACTACAAAGCTATAATGATAAAATCAGCATGGTATTGGAAAAAAAATAGACCTGAGCATTGATCAAATAGATTAGGAAATTGAGAAGAAAATATAAATACACTCAGGTACCTTATCTTTGACAAAGGAGCCAAACATGTTTACTGGAGGAAAGATAGCCTCTTTAACAAATGGTGCTGGAAAAACTGGCTCTCGACATGCTGAAAACTAGAACTTGATCCTAGTCTATCACCATGCATGAAAATAAAGTCAAAATGGATTAAAGATCTCAAAATTAAAAGAGAAACATTAAATCTCCTGGAAGAGAAAGTGAGAGGAAATCTTGAAGACATCGGAGTAGGCAAAAAATTCATGGACAGAAACCAAATTGCACATTTAACAAGTGAAAGCATCAACAAATGGGACCTCCTCCGGCTAAGAAGTTTCTGCATGCCAAAGGAAATTTCCAAAAGAGTGAAAAGACAACCTAAAAATTTTGAAAAGATTTTAACTAACAAGTATTCAGACAAAGATCTTCTATCTAGAATCTACAAAGAATTAAAACCCATTAAAATTCCAAAATTCAAAGACCCAGTCTAGAAATGGGCCTCTGAGATGAACACACACTTCTCAGAGAAAGAAATACAGCAAGCCTCCAAATACATGAAGAAATGCTCCACATCGCTAGCCATCCATGAAATGCCAATTAAAACATTCCTTAGATACCATGTCATCCCAGAAAGAAAGGCTATCATAAAGAAATCAACCAACAACAAATATTGCAAAGACTGTGGGGAACAAGGAACCCTTCTATACTGCTGGAGGAAATGTAGACTGTTGCAACCATTATCGAAATCAGTGTGGAGACTCCTTAAAAAATTAGGACTGGAAGTCCTAGTCAATCCAGCGATCCTCCTACTGAGAATTTTCCCAGAAGAACTGAAAAATTCATATCATAGTGCTATTTGTTCACCTATGTTTATACGAACACAATTTGTGATCACCAAATCTTGGAAACAATCAAAATGCCCTCAATGGATGAATGTTTGAAAAAGACGTAGTATTTTTATACAATGGAATATTACTCAGCTATGCAGAATGATAAATTAGAAAATGTCATATATAAGTGGATGTATCATTTTTTTTTTTTGTTGGAGGACTGGGTTTCAAACTCATGACCTTGCACATGCCAGACAGACACTTGTGCCACGGAGCTATCTCCCCAGCCCCCATAAGTGGATGTATCTTGAACCTTTACTCCTAAGTGAAATAAACCAGACCTATATGTGTAAATATCAGATAGTGTCCCTATTGTGAGAAGTAGAAAGAGGAAATAAAAGTGGAAAGGCATCACATAGCTGAATAGACGTCAAGAATGTAAGAGTTAAACAATGAAGAGACTGGAAGCCAAAACAATAGGAAACATAGTAGGAGAAAAACCATACACGCATATGCACAGGATGAATTAGACAATGGTCCAAAGAATCTCCAACATGTTTTTGAATCTTAGGGTAACAATGTGCAAGACTAAAACCATGCTGCGAGTGCCTGTCATTCTGGTCTTGTAGATGTGTACTACTTCTAATATAATTTGAATTATTGCAATATTCTCTTTCAAGTGAATGTTTGTATTAAGAAAAAAACAAAAAAGGGTAATTAAAGTGAATATGAGAGAAGGAAAAATGCCATAAGATTGTCCTGCTACAATTTTGTTTCTGCTTAGATTTCTAAATTCTGTGTAAAAATGTGTAACAATTTTTTTAAACCACATTCTATTGGGATGTATTAGAATGTCAATGATTGAAGTAAAATACCTGTTCCTTGTCAAGTCTAAGGCATTTGATATTCAGAAAAACAGTGATGTTAAATTCAAGTACCTATGCTATAGAGTAATAGTATCACTAAGCTTCTCTTCTGGAGTGTTCACAACTTAAGTATGCAGACCAAATAATTAGAGAAATGAAGGGCTCCAAGGATAGCCAATATTTTGGCCCTAGCCCTGCAAGGTCAGTGAGGACTCTTGACATAAGAAAACCTGTACTGTAACATCCTAGTACTCAGTGGTGTTCCAATTTTCTGTTCAAGGTGATCATGGGACTAAGGAAGAAAGTGATCAACGATTTACATTGTGCCTAAAGAGGGAAAACATTCTCTCAGGCTTTCCCAGAGAGCAAACTGGTCAAGGAATGGCTGTGACTCATCAAGACAACTGACACCGACAAAATTCTATAAAGTGCTGTACATGGTTTCAAGGTAAATCCTGAGGGTATTTGACTGACCTTGTCAAAATCAAAACTTACATATTTTCTTATATAGGCCTTGCTTTAACTTGAAAGTATCCACTGAGCAGAAAAGTTTAACCCGAAGGCATAAAAAAGCAAAGCCGGATGATTATGCTGAGCAACAAAATGGTCAAGTCAACAGCTTCCAACACTGGCAGTTCTGCTGGTAACCCTGTACTCTCATGGAATACTGGACTATGTATACAACTACTTTGTTAGTTCAATGAGAAGAAATATTTGTACCAATAGTGTTTACGAAAGTTATCAAGTCTACATATTTTACTCTGAACAACTACTATGAAGACAACAATATGCATTGGATTTATTATTGTGATTGTCCTACTAACATGTTTTAAAAATGTCTTATTAAATTTATTAAAATTTATTTCTTATTAAATTTAATGAAAAAGGGAAATAATTAAATTTAATAGATACTTCTGGAGAGCACACTAGTCTGGGTTCGAGTTATTTTCTTTCAGAACCTGAAATACTTCACTCCAAACTCTTCCTCACTTAATGTTTTGTGTTGAGGTATCTGCTGTGATTCTGATCTGATTTTCATTACAGGTGCTTTAGTTCTTTTCTATAAGAACTTTGAATATTTTTTTGCTTAATTTTTGAGATCTTGATTATTATATGCCTGTGTGTAGATTTATTTTGATTATGGCTAACAGGAATTGTATATGTTTCTTTATATATGCATGCCCCATTCTTTTCTCACACTTGGGAAACTTTCTGCCATTACTTCTGCAAATGGTCTTTTCATGTCACTTGTGTTGACTTCTCTTTTGCTGACACCCATGAGTTACATATTGTTCTTCTTTCAATCATCTTGAAGCTGTTGAATTGTGATTTCCTGGTTATTATTATTTTTAGGAGATCTTTTCTTTTGCATTGAAATGTGAAATATTGTCTTCATGGTCTGAAAATTTACCTTCAGTTTCTTTCAAGCATTTTTAACAGCTTTCAGTGGAATTTTTCTTGTACTGTTTATTCAATGTTTCTATCAGTTTTCTTTTCTCCTCTCTATTTTAATTTATGTCTTTAGATGTGCAAAGCAATTCTTTCATAATTGTTGTCATTTCTTTTTCTAGTTTTGAGATTATTTCTGATATGTTTTTGTTCTATAGCATGATGGAGTTGTTTTGTTATTTCAGTTGCTATCATTT
>PVJA010050703.1:0-13169 GCA_004027025.1 Myocastor coypus | reverse complement strand
AAGAAGAAGAAGAAGAAGAAGAAGAAGAAAAAGAAGAAGAAGAAGAAGAAGAAGAAGAAGAAGAAGAAGAAGAAGAAGAAGAAGAAGAAGAAGAAGAAGAAGAAGAAGAAGAAGAAGAAGAAGAAGAAGAAGAAGAAGAAGAAGAAGAAGAAGAAGAAGAAGAAGAAGAAGAAGAAGAAGAAGAAGAAGAAGAAGAAGATGATGATGATGATGATGATGATTTGGGATGGCTCAATGATCTAAAAGCATCTGCTTAGCCAAGCTTAGGCAACCGCAAGGACTGCGGTTCAATCCCCAGCACCTCATGCTGTGCCAGCCCCACCCCCAGGGCAGGCTGAGCCGGTCATAACACACACACACACACACACATGTACACAGGAATATGGTGTGCAAGGAACAATACTAGAAGTTCATTCAGGGGTAATGTGTGTCCCTAAAGTTTTGTCAGGCTGATATCTTCAAAAGGTATTTATTCAATTTTTCATGTTGGAAAAATGTAATACACATAATGCTTCATACATAATTATTATTATTTTCTTTTGGCTTTTTGAGACAGGGTCTCACTATGCAGTTCAGGCTGGCCTTGAGCTCACTTTTGTAGCTCAGGCTGGTCTCGAACTCGCACTGATCCTCCTGCCTCAGCCTCCCGAGTGCTGGGATTACAGGCCATACATAATTATTGAAGCTATCATTTGGTTTCCTCCAGTATTTATTTATAATATTGATAATACTATTATTAACACTTTATTTTGTATATTTAAGGTAGACATCATTGAAAGGTCCTACTATAAAAAGTAACTAAGATCATGTTTATCCTCCTTGGGTCATAAATAATCACTTTCTTGTTTAAGAAGATTATCCCTGTTCTATTATAATCATTGGTTGAATGTAGGTTGCCTGATTAAGTGGCCACTCTTGGTTAGGATTGTTAAATTAAGGGTTTTGAAGTGCTGGGGTCATTCAACAAACAAATAAATGTTAAAATATAAGGATTATCATAAATCCAAATACAGTCATTATCTTAGACTCCTTGTTTTTTAGTGCACCAGTCAGTGAAGAAACAGATTAATACCAGGTTTACAAATGTATAAACATTGGGCTGGGGAGATAGCTCAATGGCATAAGTGCCTGCCTGGGCATGGTAATGTACACCCATAATCCCAGCATTAGGGAGGGTGAGGCAGGAGTATCACTATGAGTGTGAACAGAGCAGAGCTGTGTAGTGAGACCCTGTACCAAATATATATTTGTGCATAAGTGCGTGCCTGGCAAGTACAAGGTCTTGAGTTCAATCCCCAGCACTGGAAAAAAAAAAAAAGTGCAAGCATTTAGGAAATTTGTTTATAACGGCCACCCACGGAATCAGACATGGAAGTGTTTAAAGCATCTGTGTATCGGCTGGAGACCCAAAGACCTGGAACTCACTGTAGTATCCTATTTGAGCTCATATCAGGAGCCAAACGATCTGAACCAGAAGGCTGAAGGGTTTGTGCTAAAAGAGCCAAGAATTTGTGCTGCATCCAACACTCCACATCCAAGGTGAAAGTGAAGACTAGCTCCTTTGAAGACCTCCAAATGAGCCTTCCTTCTTTGTTTTTGCTTTATAGCATTCTGGAGACAATTTTCCCTAGAGCGGGTCTTCCACACCCAGCACAATGGTACCAAATTTAGTTGAGTGTCCCTCATTCAAGTTGACACCATTAACTACCCCAGGTAATCACTGCACACACCAGCAGCATAAGATCTGTCCTGTTCAGTTTGTGTTTGGATAATGGCACGCTGCAGCAAGTGGTAGGGCTATGGTACCTTTATTGAAGTGAATTTAAATAAATATCGCAATGCTTCTCTTTAAGTGTATGACTGCCACTGAACACTAAGCATTTGAGTAAGTGAAACTGTTGTCATTATTCTAAAAAAATAAGTTTTTACTTGCTTTAGGATATAGTAAGAATTTTGAATTGAAAAATAAGTAGTTCGAGAGGGAAAATTACTCTATAATAGATGATTAATATATAAAATAACATATGCTAAACAGTCAAATACTTTTTAACTAGAAAAATTAGATTAACATTCAGTATTAAATTTTGCTTTACTGAAATATAATAAAACTGAGAATCAAAAGAGTGATGTATTCTCACAGTTTATTGCTCACACTGTGAACATGTTTTCATGCTATTTAAGTATTCCTGCTGATCTAGTCATTCATCCATCTACTCATGAACTGAAGAAAATGTTGAGTTCTAATGAAGGGCAAACACTAAATAGATTCTTCTCTGCCTTCTCCCTAAGTTTCTTGGAACACCAGTCTTATGTGCCTGTGGAGGTGAGTTATAAAAGGACTGGAAAGAGAATGGGTTCCTAGAGCAACAGAAATCTGGTATAACCTATGGACTAGAGAGAGCAACTTTCAGTAAGTGGGCTGAGTAACAACCAGGGTGAGCACCAGCTTAAAACAGAGAAAAATATGTAGACAGAGGCTATTTATGTGGCACATCCCAGTTGCAGGAAGAAATAGACATCTTGGGTCAGTCTGTACAGCAGGATCCCAGGAAATGATCTCTAGAATATGGTGAATGCGCATAAGAGATAGAAAGGAGCTTGAAGAAATAGTCCCTGAAGTATTTTCTATTTTTATTATCTTTTGAGCATTGTGAAACCATAAGGGCTTTAGGCTTAAATAGAATTTAAATAGCATAGTCAATTTTGTATTTTGAGGTAATTAATTTATCTTCATTTTGAAGAACACATAAAAATAGGCTTGCTGACAACTGTTAACAGGTCATGATTAGTGCCAGTAAGGAACATGGTATCCTGGGCTAGTCCAGTGACCTAGTCATGTGAACACAAAAATGAAGAGATGAATTTAAAAGATATTCACACAAGGAAAGCTTTGATGGGCTTTGATCGTGGAAAGGAACATAGAATAGGTTGCGTTTTCTGTTTATGTAACTAGTGAATGGTGACACTATATTACTGTGCTAAAACACACTGGAAAATAATTGAGTTATTTTCTCCAGCACATAGATAAGGAATCATAAAAATGGTTTTGATTACATTGTTCAAAATATATGTGATTTATTCAAGTTATGGTATATACCAATTAAGTTTTTAACTCAGTAACAGAGGTCTAGACTAGAGATCATTGCATTAAGTATTTATACTTAAAGCCTTGGAGAAAGATCAAACCTTAACTCATACAGTGAACAGATGAAGAGATTATAAATGTTAACAAAACCAGATGTTTAGTGCTCATGTAGAAGCTAAATTTTCAAAGAGGCATAGAGAGAATTATTCGAAGAGAAGGAATAACGCTCAAACCCAGCTTTTCAGAGGTCAGTAGAAGAACAATTCAAGTTAAGCTGTGGTAAACTCTACCAAATGTCTCTGAGAGTTCAAGCAATAAATTGAATACTCTGATACACTTTTTTGCACTTAGTGATTGGGAAAGTTTTATAATTAAAAGATTAGGGATGGAAATTATAAAATGGAGAATAAAAGAGAGAAAACAGAAAGACTACAGGACACTGATTCAAGGAGAGTTTTTGTGAATATGAAAAGTATGTCAAGGGGCTGGGGAGATAGCTCCGTGGTGTAAGTGCCTGCCTGGCAAGTGCAAGGTTGTGAGTTTGAACCCCAGTCCTGAAAGAAAAAAAAAAGTATGTCAACAAGTTTAAATGTCAGAAGGAAGATATGAGTTCAAGAAACTATGAAACCTACTGAACAGGAGTAGATACTCATTTTCAGGATGATTACAAGGAGGTGAGCAAGTAGAATCCAGTGCATAATGGGTAAACGTCCTCACTCTAAGAAGAAGAGTATCCCTATTATACCAGAGTAAAGGTTGGTAGGACAGCACAGAAAAAAGCAGATTGTTTTCTTGTGAAGATGAGAACTACTGCCTGGAAATTTCTTGCCCTAGCAAAATGCTGACAGTTACAGGAGACAAGACAGATTGGAATTTTAAGGACAAAGAGGCGTGTAGGAAACAGCTGTAGAAAGTGAAAGAATGAGTTAAATAAAAACTGTACTGAGCACCCGCTTGAGTTAGCTGTTAAAGGTATTTAAGATATTAGATTTACCTTTCTGTACTATGTAGTCCTTGGCTGGTGGGGACCAGTTGTAGAACTTCCTGGTTTGGGATGTGTGTGAAAGATGTGATTAAACAAAAGTGTAGGAAAAGATACTGACAAAACAGACTGCAGAACTGAGGCAAAAGAGTAGGGCACTGCAAGCTGGCTATGTAGGCAGGCATGACTTAGCAATCATGGTCCACACACGTGTGTAGAGAAGCTTCTGATTCCAACATCTGAAAACAACCAGAGAATGCTGTTTTTATCCTTACAGCACAAGATTAAGCAGGGTTTTGCGTACTCTGATACTCTTTTTTTGCATATAGTAATTGTGAAAGACACTATTTTTTCTTCCAGCACAAGACTGAACAGGATTGATAGCACAGCCTAGATCTGACATCAGACTCTCAGAATTGAGATATAAAAGACAGTAGTTCTTGGCCTCTAGAACACCAGCTTCCTTCTTTCTTTCATAGTGCTGCTCTTCCTTCTGGGCCTATTTTCTTTTCCCACACTCTACTGAGTGCTTCCTTTGAAAGTACTTTTTCTTTCTTCTTTGCTCCCCAATTTTACCTTTAAAAATGTAAAACCTCTTTGTTTATATATTAAATGTTCTTCATTTATCTTGTCTATTTTTTTGAACATAACAAGTAGCTGGAAGTGACCCTGGTGAACACAGGTTCACTGGTATCATGGGATTTTTCTAGATGTCCCCGAAAGCTTCATTTGCCCATGCTGGGAGTTTGGGGAGGTGGCTGGACCTAGGGTATATGATGCTGGGATTAAACTCTAAAATGCTTGGATTAAAGGTTTGTGATTACTAAATTAGTGCGCTAAATAGTATAGCATAATTCTAGGTGTAACCTGACCTGGGTATGAATGGCATCACCTGAAAAGTACATAGCCTGGAAATGATAAAAAGGGTCCAGGTGCTGGACCTTCTGCTGCTTGCTGCTTGCTGCTTTGCTGTCTCCTGCCTGCTTGCCATGGACTATTTCTCTTCTGTCATGCCACCTTTCCTTGAAGCCAGTCAACTATGAACTGAAATCTATACAAACTGTGAGCTACAATGAACCTTTGCTCCTTTAACTCTGGGCATCTGATATTTTGTTTCAGCAATGAGAATAGTAGCTGAGACACCTGTTAATGGTACTTGAATTGGATAATGTAAAAGTGAAAAATATCTTGCACTGGGGAAGACATTTAATGCACAAAAACTTAGATGTGCTAAAAGCCTAAAATAGTAATCAAAGAAAAACAAACCCAGCCAAGGAAAATGAATATTGTAGCCACGAGGTTGATATTTTGAATGTGTAATGTTTGACAAAAGATTTGAGAACAAGCCACGCTTTCTAGTGTGTACAGAAGGAGGTGGCAAAAGTGGAGAGGAGAGAAAAGTCATTATAAATGGGACAAAAAGACGCCATGGGTCAAAATATGCAATGATGTGGAAATCTTGGATGATTTCTCAGATTAAGACGCTAGTCAAGTAAAAAAATCTATTATGAATGGGCTTGCTTGGTAAATTATGTGCCCAGGTGGAGGGTGTGATGCAATAATCAAATAGCATAGAGCTCCTCAGCCATAGCTTTCACGATGGGGTAGCAACATACATACTGAAATCTAATCTGAAACGAGTGCCTAATTCTAGGGTCACTATCTAAAGCACACTGGATATTGTTATAGAATAGAGGGGTCACTTCTTAGGAGGTGGCTCCAAGGATTTCCAAGTGACTCAAAAAGTGTAGCTATTAGTACTAATCTGAACCGCTGATTTTAAGACAGTAATTAAGATTCCAAGATTAATTTCTTTTCTCCTATGTCTTAAATAAGCAGCATTGGTAGCCAGATGGTACAGTTCTTGCGGTCAATGTATTATACTTCTGACACTACCCAGGAAGATGCCCAAGGCCATAAGCTATTCAAATTCCCTCAGGGAATATTTTAGGGGAAAGTGGAGGCCTCATTCCAGGCAAGCCCACCAGATTGAACTGTCATTGACTAACTACATAGCTGTCACATGCAAGTTCTTTTCCATACCTTGTGTTTGCTGGATGTATGTGCTTTAATGAGAAAATGTTTTCCTTCCCGCATTCTTTCTTCCATAGTTACAGCTTCTGTCAAGTAATTTATTTAGTTACTGTGCTGTTTCTAAGTATTATAGTCTTCTTTACTCACTGTTAATGTGTAAAGTGCTTTAAAAACCTTGCAAGCATCAAAGTAAAAGATGCAGCTCAGTGCCTCATTCTGCAGCACTGCCACAGGGCTCAATAATCTATAGATCATGTAATAATTTCATTTAGCAGTACTATAAAAGTCAAATTAGTTTCCATGAGACAGTTATGTATGATAATCTGGATTACTGTGGCCTCCTACTGACTGTATTAGCATTGTAATGTTATTTCCATTTCTAAGATTCTGGTGGATTTTTCCCTCAGTTTATATTTATTGAATCATTATAAAAACTGAAGTCTTAAAGTCTTGAAGGAATGGATTTATAAAAATATAATGTGTCCCGATAATGATCTCAGCTTCCAACTTTTCTCTTTTTTAAAGGAGTTAACTGCTAGGTTTTCAAAGCATTGTTCACAATGTGAATCTGTGAGTTTGCAGCTGAAAAGCAATAGCTAAACCTCATGTCTCCCCCTAGCAGAGCCACTGTTTACCTGTGGCTCTCTCACATTCCACCCTTACTGCATTTGCTTTTAATCACTGTGAATACCTAACAGAGAACATGTAGAAAGAGGAGAGATTTATTCTGTTCCAATGTTTCAAGAGTTTCAATCCATGGTCTCCTGGCTTTGCTGTCCCCAAACCTACAGTGAGGTGGTCATATCATTGCAGATAAAAGGGGCTGAGGAAAGCTGTTCACCTCATGGTGGTCAGAAATCAGGCAGGGGAAGACAGCATGTAGCGCTGGCTCCCTGCTTCTGCTTTTGCTCTATTCAGTCCTCCTGCCAGCTGGGCAGTTCCTCCTACCTTCAGAGAGGGGCTTCTCCCTCAGGTTTCTGTCCCACGTGCAAGCTTTCCAGAGAAGCATCCTTCTGACGCACAAGAAAGTGTGCTTGCTTATTTTCCATGGTGCTTCTCAGTTCAATCAAGTTGACTGTTGACATTATCCATCACAGTTGCCACCAAATGTATTGCAGTCATTTCTGTTGACATTTCGGAGAACTTAGCCATGATCCATATTGTACAGATATGTTCCTCTCATAAAAGATAGGGTATGCGTGTACATATGCAAAATTTGAGTGTCAGGTATAACCTGATAATACTACATAAAAGATAAGAAATTAAAGCAGTCTTTAATGAGACTGAGTTATTTCTCCGAATTCCACAGAATATTTGTCTGAACTTTGTTAAGGCCCTTTTATAATACATAAGTAGCTGTTATACTATTTTTCCAATTGCTCTTTTTTGTTGTTTTTATGCTTGAGACACAGTCTTGTTACATAGTTAAAGCTGACCTTGAATTCTCTCTGTAGCGTAGGTTGGCTATGAATTTGCGGCAATCCTCCTGCCTTAAGCTACTACTAACTCATGGTGTTACAGTTGTGTACTTGCGTACAATCATACCTGGCTTCAATTTTTTTTTTTTTTAATAAAGTACACAACTTACATTGCTCCTCTTGTGGCTAGAAAAGTTGACAATCAGGAGGGTATTACACATTAAAGAAAATGAAGCTGTGATATTAGGTACTACAGACTAATTAACGAATCTATATTTTAACTAGTAACTCATTCAGACAAAATTTAGTTTTTAGTTTCCAAACGCCAGACCATTCCGCTATCTGCCTCATCGCCTGCCTAGCAGCTCCTGCTATGCCAGATTGCTCATCTCCATGCTCCAGTAGATCCCTAAAGTGTTTTTTCACCCTTCCTGCTTGCAGTTGCCTCTCTTCAGCTCAGCTGACAGCAGCATGTCGGTACCCTGTTATCTTAGCGCCGTCGTGTGTGTCCAGCTCAGCACAGCCACGCACCACGGAACATCATTTCAGAGCTGGGAGCCTGGACTGTATAGCAGAAACCCACTGAGAATGCTTCTTTCTGGCTATTTTTCATTAGGCAGAAGGAAAATAAATAGAGCAAGGGAAATACACCTTGTGTTTGCTGCTGAAGAGATATTTATGTGAGGAGTGGAAGGGTGTAAAGGTGTAGAAAATGATCAAACAGGAAACAAAGTTGTAAAATAAGGGAGAAACTGAAACCAAGCATTGCCATTTCATCACCATTCTGTAGATCTTCTAGGTTTTATGTTGCCTTCTAATTGCTTGCTAACTTGTTTACTCAATTAAGTAACTACTTTAAATCTTTCCTTTATTGAAATGTATACAGATAATGAACTTGACTAGCCAACAGCCCAAAACACACTTTGATATTAATAATATTCTTTTTAGTAAATACATGTGTAGAGAGGAGAAAAGAAAAGAATAACACATGACATTAATATAACATTTTGCTTACTGCTATAATCTGGTAAAATCTGCAGTTGAGGGCATCTCTCTGATTTAATTTCAGTTGAAAATTATTTGTGCTGAATTTGATATTTACCTATATGCACTAGATCGATGACTGTAGCATTCAAAATAAGTGTAAATAATTCTCAAGCCATCTGCAATTACAAATAAAAGATTTTGAGGTACGTTATCAGCTGTAGGTTCATATCTCTGTTTATCTTTTTTACCATTATCCTATTTCTGTCAGAAGTTGCATTTCCTTCAAGGTCTTCAATACACAACGTTAATGGCAGGTACTATTTCCCTTTAAATGACAACCTTCTCTCCTATGCTTGGTGACACAGTGTTCAAAGAAATCATGTGAACTTCCTTACTGTTTCATGGGAGGAAAGTAATTTTCAACTTAAGCATTAATGAAAAAATGTCTACCCCATTTAGCTGAAGTCAATGCATTGATGCAAGGCTGCCTACTTTATTACAAATTATTTCTTTCTCCGAGCCGGGCGTGGTGGCTCATGCCTGTAATCCCAGCACTCTGGGAGGCTGAGGCAGGAGGATTGGTGTGAGTTCGAGACCAGCCTGGGCTACAAAAGTGAGCTCAAGGCCAGCCTGAACTGCATAGCGAGACCCTGTCTCAAAAAGACAAAAAAAAAAAAAAAAAAAAAAAAAAAAATTATTTCTTTCCTTCTTCTCCCGGAACATTCATCTCTACTTCAAGCAAACAACTCTGCTAGTACCAGTGATTTTTCTGTTAAGAATTTTCATGCATGAAAGTATGGGCTATGTTATCATGGGGAAATAGTTATTTCATGTATAAAGTATGATAGTAGTTTCAGTCCCATCAGCTTCCAGGGAGTGATTTAGTTACCCAGAAATCATAAAATGTGCCATTAATTACCATTAATTGCAATTGACAATGAGTCCTAGGGATTTGGAGAAATCTTTGCAATAGTGGCTCAGAACAAAGAAACTATTACCTGTGTTTATTCTTGCAGATGACTCGTACTTTGTACTCCTCATTTAAAAAAAATAAAAATATGGATCATGTTCATTTCCTGAAACAGCATGCTGAAAATGTGTTATATATCATGTACATTGCAGAAAATAATTCACCTGTTTTAAATAATGTCTGACTTTTAATGTATGCACTTGATTTTTCAAAATTTTATAACATATACACCTTTGATAGGGAAACACTTGAGATTTCAAAACTGTATTGTTGTCCTAAAGCAAGACTGGGGATTAATAACATTTATTGTCTAAAAATTATATAATCTTCTATTCAATTTTGAGAGATCTCTATTCAATAAATCTGTGACTTATAGGAATAAGAACGCACATATTAGAAAAGTCTCATGTGTTATTTTGATTAACATACACTAGCAGTCCCTTGCGTAAGTTTATAACAATTGCTAAGAAAGAATGATTAATGCAATCCCAGTACACTATATTTCATCAATGTTTGTTCTATATTGTTGAAGAAAGAAAATGTGAACATAATCATTCATTTTGTATTGTCACACCATAAGAATGTGATATTGTATTAAAATAGCGGTTCTCAACCTGTGGGTCACAACATTGGTAGGGGTTGCCTAAAGACATTGGAAAATGTTATTTATTACATTCTGATTCATAACTGTAGCAAAATTACAGTTTTGAAGTAGCCACCAAAGTTATTTTTTGGTTTGGGGTCACCGCAACATGAGGAACTGTATTGAGGAGTCATGACATTAGAAAGGTTGAGAGCCACTATATTAAAAGCAAAGATCCATGTGTCACAGGGTCCAGGCTGAAATTAAGCAGCTTTGGAACTGAAAGGATTGAGTTAACATAATCTGTGATTATTGTACGCTGAGTAGGTTTGGGGGAAAAATGGGACTAGAGGTGAACTAATAGCAGGAGAAAAATGTGTAGACTGGTACAACTACTTTGGAAAACAAGATACAGCTCTCTCACAAAACTGTCACTAGAGGTCCCATTTGACCCAGCTATTCCCTTTCAGGGTATTTTTCTAGAAGAATTAAATTCATCATACCACAACATTATATGTGCACACACCTTTGTAGCAGCATAATTTGTCATGGTTAAATCTTTGAAACAACCCAAATGCCCATTAACCAAGGAAGGAATAAAAAATATGTAGTATTTGTATACAATAGAGTACTTAGCCCTAAACTCTAAATTTTAGGCTTTTATGGGTAAATGGATGCAACCAGAGACAATAGTGATAAATGAAATAAACCAAATTAACATGTCTAAACATCGCATTATCTCCCTAGCACAAGATACTGAAAGAGTAAGATACAAAAAGTACAACAGATATTATGAGCAAGAAAGAAAGTGCTCAAAGAGAAAGGAATACACACACACACACACACACACACACACACACACACATAATTATACTAGTACTTTCTATTAGTTTTTTTCTCAAAACAGATATTGTTGATATTGTTTTATTAATCCTACATGCATATATATGGTCATGGTAATCTGAATAACTGCTTTGAAGAGAACAATATACAACACGATCATTGTCAGTTTCTTATCATCTTGTTTTGAAATTATGTATATTTTTTATTATTGTCTTTAAAATAAAAGGTGGAAGAAAGTCTCATAACAGAAACAGAGAATGATTAAAAAACAGTGCTGAGGCAACAGATGTAGACACAGACCTCCTGTGTACAATGCTGAGATCCAGAGTGGATCTAGACACAGAGTGTGGACTCGGGAGGACACGGTCATAGACACAAAGTATTTCAGGGAGCACCACAATGTTCAAGAAGCCAGAATTTGCTTTCACCAGGCAATGTCATGCAATGGACCTGACTGCAGCTGAGTATTTATATTGTTCATTCTGAGGACAGGACTCTATTCCCTTCTACCCCGAAGCTTCTGACACTAATCAAAGTTTGACAAGACTAGTCTTTTAAGTTAAATTTTCACACATTAAACCTCTTGTTTAGTATCTCTTACATCTTGTAATAAAACTTTATAATATTGAGAGGGAAAATTAGCAACATATGGAGAAGCTAAAGTAAGCATACTAGGGAAAAACATATATAAGATTTTCTACAAGATGACTCTAAAATTGCTACTTAATCAAAGTCATGGAAACTTCACTGCAAACTGCTAAATTTTACTGACTTCCAAAGGTGGTTTATAAATGGTTAATGAACCAAACATTTAAAGTGATAGTAGAGTAAAAAATGAAACCAGTTAAGCTTCCTGAATTTGTACATAGCTACATTGTTCTCCAAAGTGCCCTTTTCCTAAACAAAAGCCTCTGTGGAGGGAGGCGGTATGAGATGAGCGTTGGAAATCAAGACTAATACTTACATTTTTCTAGTGAAAGGAAAGCTTTGAATAGCAGGTCTCTGATTTCTTTTTTCTAATCATCACTGAGTGAAGAGTCAAAGAGAAAGTTACAACAGCTGTGCACCTGAAGATGTGCACTATAACAGTCATTTTAGTAGGCATTAGGTGATGCAGATAAATACAATGCTGTCCTCCCTTGAGGAAGTCATCATGGAAGAAAGGGCACAATAGTGAACAACTGACTAAGACACAACGTGAAGCAGGCAGGGTGGAAGGCAGACTTCATGTTGCAGGACTAACTGCACAGTGTCTAGGGAGGAAGGAGAAGGCATGGAGTTAATGGGGAGCAGGCGACTTTGGGGACCTTGGAGGATGTGCTTCTCCAATTTGCCCAAGGAAGGGGGAAGAAGAAAATCATTCTGTGGTGCATGAGTTTGAACCTTGAGAACCAGGAAGTAAAATAAATGTCTCTTTCATTCATAAATGCTAGAACCAAGTGTTTATTTTAGTGACTCAAAGCTGAATAATACAATATTCTTGTTATGGTTTATGTCTAGTTGTCCCCGCAAAGCCTCATGGAGTCATTGGGCGGGGACTTCTAGAGTTGGAGACTTGATCCTTGATCCCTGGGATTATGGGTTTTAGTACTGATGGGATTATGGGTAGAAGTACTTCTGGGATTATGGGTGTAGCCTATGGCGGGAGCTAAGGCGGAGAGCCTGAATGTAATATAAAGAGAGACAGAGAGACAGACTGGAGCTCTGGCTGGTGCTGTTGCTCTGCTACCGTGTTTGGCTGGCTACCTCTGCCACCATTTTGTTGCTGTTCCGCCTCCATGAACTGGATGCTCTCTGCTCTGCTCCTCTCAGCCTTGGGCCACCCGAACATGGACTGAAACCTCCAGTAACTGTGAGCTAAATAAACCTTTCCTTCCTTCATTTTGAGAGTTGGGTATTTGTTCCAGCAACGAGCAAAAAGTAACTAATACAGAACTTGGTACCAGAGAAGTGGGGTCGTTGTTGTGACTATACCTCACAATGTGGATTATAAGCTTTTGGAAATGGCTTACGGGAAGAGATAGGAAAGGTTCAGAGATGTCGGCTAAAAACAAAGCAGTAGAACGGGTTCAGCTGTTCAGCTTGGGCGATTTTGGTCAGAGCTTAGACCAGAAGACTGACAGAAGGCCTGCCTGTAAAGATCAGGCTGAGGAGGTTTCTGCTGGAAAAAAGGACAGCATTGGTCATTGGACTCCAGATGATTTGTGCTATGGATTGGCTGAAAGTCTTTCGGAATTTTGCTCGTGCCCAGAGACTTTGCCTAAGAC
>PVJA010050702.1:0-13166 GCA_004027025.1 Myocastor coypus | reverse complement strand
CTACCCTGATTTCCAGGTTCAACTTCTCACCAGAATGGCATCGAACCAAGCATTGTCTCCAGAGATTATGAGTGCTTGTACTGGGGTCACTCATCAACTTTTGCAGCTCATAGTGCCTGCATTTCTACTCTTCAGTGAGCCATACAGGCCTCACCTCAGTCTGGAAGAGCTTGTACTTGTTATCCCAAGTAAAGTTATTAGAATTCTAATAAGTAAATACTATTCTACCACTTTCAGTTTAATCCACAGCAAGAATAATGAGACAAAGTTATATCTGTAATTGTGGGCAACCCAGCCTGTCCTAAGTCCACTTGGAACAATGGCAAAATGCAGCAAAGGGCATGACCCAGAGTCCAATCTGAGTTTTAATAAATTGTGAAGAGAGGAGTGGCTCAGGGTTGAGGAACTGGGAGAACAGTGGGAAGAAAGTGAGAGCTGTGAGCTAGGCTAGGCAGGAGGCACAAGAGTACATCTGTAATATACAAAGATAAATGTGTAAAAAGAATACCAGATCCTAGTTATAGGCAGCCTATAATTTTGGGGAAATGCACATAATACAGTTTGAGGAAGTATCTTTATTTTGCTCCATTACCTTAGCTTTTATGTCTAGTGTTCTTGCCCTAGGAGG
Source organism: Myocastor coypus (assembly GCA_004027025.1). Classification (NCBI taxonomy): domain Eukaryota; kingdom Metazoa; phylum Chordata; class Mammalia; order Rodentia; family Myocastoridae; genus Myocastor; species Myocastor coypus. The sequence goes on along the minus strand of PVJA010050702.1, from coordinate 12,538 downwards.
TCAGGGCTTCTTTCTTGAGATTTAATCAAGATCAACAGAACTGTCCCACAAACTAGCTCATGTTGGGAAGGAAGCTGTAAGTGACCTGTCTCATTGTTTCAAAGGGTACACACCAGCATTTTGGCTAGACCCATTTGTATTGCTTAAATCCAGTCGAGGCGGTAGACGATTTTTTAGCCAGCTCTGTACAAATCAATACACAGAGATAGGGAAAGTGTTAGTCATAATGTAGATAAATGGTTTACTTTTAGGGAGAGCCATCCCAGTGCTATGCCTTATCACTCCACCACTGAATTTCTCCCTGAAGCCCTCTGTAGTCCCTTGTTTTCAATTTAACTGTAGATTTGGTCTCCTTTTCTTGCAAGAAATTTACCAAGATCTGAAGAGAAAATAGAGATTATTATTTTCCTTTTCTGAATTGTTCTTGGTCCCTTAAACTTCTCTGGAGATTTTAATTTTGTTGTCAGATCTATCCTGGTTCTCAAGGATATCCATGCTTCAGCATAATTTTCTGAAAATTGTTATTTTCCAGTATGTAGATTTCAAGTATCAGAGATGATGAACTTTTGTTGCTTAGCATTCCATAGTTTCCCTAGGACTTCTTAAATATATTTAATCCACAGCATTTAATGATTACATGGCATTCAATTTTATATATTTATGTTATTTTTCCATTATTATGTAGTTGTATTTTTATTTCAACCTAAGTATGAGCATACCGGATAACAAGTTTTAATTTGCATTTTGTAACATTTACAAAAATGTATTACAGCTGGTTCTTTAGACTGAAAAGCAATCTTTATATTATAACACAAATAAGCAGTCAGCAGTTGATGGCAAGTAGGCTATCTGTATTGGAAAGAAAATTTTATTAGTAAATAACTCTATTCAATAGTTTGTATACTATTTACAAGTGATTCCATGCTATACAAAAATGCTGAGTAGCATTATTTCCAGTCAACGGAAAGAGAAAACATCAGAGGCTGTTTTTCATAGAAAGGGGCACCAAGGTATTTTTTATTGAGGTTCTTGAATTGCTACATTAGGTAGGCACTGTAATTGTAAAAGTCATTTTGCTTATAAATAGTTTCAACTACTCCTAGTATGATGCATATCTTGTATAACCTTGATGCTCCCTATAAGTAAATAGTTTTATTTGATTTTACCATTGTCTTTGCCCAGTACAGAAGTTCTTATATTTGTTATCCTAATAATGATAACTCAGTGGCTTTTCAGGGGACTTGTAAGGACTTCAGAAGCCAGCAGTACTCATATTGGCCATCTATGACAAGCTGCCAAATATTCTACAAGCACTTCTGTAGCATAGTTACTTGCCATTTTGGTTTCATTCATGCGATGTTATTATGCATAGCTTTCCTTGAAAGTATACTGTAAATGGGTGATATATTCACCTGGTAGAAACAAAAATTCCACATACTTGATGATACAAAAAACAACAAAGGTACTCTAATCACTGGTATCTCACTGAAATTCATTTAAATAAACAATTAAATTGCAGGTCATGATGCCAGGGAGTTAGCTCAGTACAATAAACACTTGCCTGACAAGTGCAGGGTCCCGAGTTCAATCCCCGGTCCCACAAAAATAAATAGATGACAGATAGATAGATAGATACATAGATACATAGATACATAGATAGGTCATTTTTAGAACAAAAATACAGCATCATCACTAGTATTTATTTATTTTTCCTCTTTCACATGACAGAGAGTACACATCACTAGTAATTATAAGTAACAGTTTACAAGTCCCTTTCTTGTTCCTCATAATGCCAGAACAACCTCAAGCAAAATAAACTATTCAGGCTCTTCTCTGGATAAATTTGTTAATATATGCTTCCAAAGTTGACATATTGACGATCTTTTTCTTTCACTATTTTCTCCAGTATCAAGAATGGAAAACAGGGTACCTTTGGCCTCACATATGCTAGGCAAATTATTTACCACTGAGCCATATCCCCAATCCCTCTTTATAACATTTTGACACTATTTTGGCAAGTGCTGTGTTCAATTAGAAGTTTTTCTCCTTAGTAAAATGTTTATTAGCATTATTGGTCATCCTCAATTAAATGAGTCCTATTTATGTACTGACAATATAATGGGCATAACTATGCGTCATATAGCATTATTCCCAGGGTCAAAATCCCTTTCTAGCCACTTATGCACTGTGTTACTTTAAAGGAATAATATAAACTTTCTTTGTCTATGCATCTGTTCAATGAAGAGAAGAACTGTATCTAACAGAATTGTTGTCACAACTATGATAACTCAGATAAATGTGAACTGTCATACATATCATAACCATTTAAAATATTTCATTGCATTGTCCCTATTCACAAGCATTAAATACAGTCATGGGGCTACCTTGGAAATGGAGTAATAGCCCTGAGGGCTTTTAGGTACTCAGTTCCTTAAGTCAGGTAAGAGGTATAGGTGCTGGATGTTTTAAAGTTCTTTCAATAGAGCAATGTCCACCTTAGCACAGGACTCCATTCCTTCCTAAGAAGTTCACAACATGCAAAAGGTAAGGAGGTATTTTGGCCCTATTTAAACAGGTATGTATGACTATAAAAAGAATAGCTTTTGCTAATATTCTCTACTCAATTACAGAGGGATTTCTTATTAAAGACTTTTGTCATGGAGTTTATTTATTTAATTTAAATTAATTTAAATTTAATTCAATTTTTAAAAAAGCATAAACAAATGTAAAAAATGAACGCAACAGCACTATTACATACAACATATACGGTACATATATTGAAAACCAGAATAACAAATTAACAGTGGTTGTTATATTAAACATTTTTATTGTCAAATCTGTTGCCTAGATTAACAGATATATCCATGAAAGTTTGGAAAAATAATTGAGTATTAATGCTTGCTTTCAATAAACCTTAAGTTTTTTCTTAACTTTTTAACTTTTTATTTTTAAAATTTGTTTTGAAGGTATAATCATACTTGATAACAAATCAGACGTGATGCACATTTCAAAGAACAAGTTGAAAGGTATCCTTTGTGATTAGTTTTGAATAATTTCATTTTTGTGTATCTCAGTATGATTTTATTAAAATTTCTTGTGCAAAAATTTCCATTTTGGAAATCTGCTATAATTTCAACTAAATTCAGAAATTCCAAATTTTAAACATTTATTGCCTACCCCTTTCTACTTTGAGAATTCTAATTATATGAGCACAAGTTTCTTGATTTTGGCAGAGTGGACTACTATAAGGCTGATCTGTAAATGCTTTCTTCATTTTTACTGTACACAATTTTTATCATTATATTCATTTAAGTTTATAAATTATTTACAATGTGTAATCTATTATTAATCTCATGCTATGTGTATTGGTCAGGGTTTTACTTAGAGGAACAGAATAGATATAAGGAATGGATATTAACACCAAATATACAATCTATAAGAAATTGTAAGATTGGCTTACAATAGCCACAGAGTCAGATGAGGAAGCGCGCACAGGGTGTCTGCATGCTCCAGACTGAAGAATTCAATCCCTAGGCCTGGACTTCACTGCAGCACTTCGTGTAAGTCTCTGTCGGCTGACGGGTCCGTAATAGAAGACTGAAGTGTCTGTAGATGGAGGCTGAAGAGTCTGCGACGGATGGCGAAAGATCTAAGCTGGAGGCCAAAGAGTCTGTGCTGCAAGCCAGATGATGAAGTCCAGTCTCAATGCGAAGACCAAAGCTTCTCCGACGAAGTGACGTGTTGACTCCTCCTTCAGCCCTTTAAAAAGTCTTTTGTGCTCAGTCATTCTGACGTGGACTCATTGCGCCCTAGGGTGAAACCAATCATACCCCAGGACGGGCCCTTGATTCCGTTCTAGGGAGAAATCCAATCATATCCTAGGCAGGGCCTGGTGATACTCCAGGGAAGAACCAATTGTACCCCAGAATGGGGCTCCCACCAACAGGGAACCGGGCTGCTGAGTCACTCAGCCAAGCTGACACATTGTATCAACCACTACACTATGTATTCATTTCAGAAATATTACTCTAAAATTCACTGTGTCTACATATTTTAGCACTTCAATATTTGTGTATAATTTCTAATATGCTATATAATTATTGATTTTCAGTAAATTTAATGAGAAAAAATCAAACAACGAAGTGACTGGAAGCAGATAAAAGAGGAAACATATCAGGAGCAAAACCCTGTACTTATGTACACAGGATGAATAAGATATTGGTCCTAAGAACCTTTAGAAGGCTCAGCACACTGATCATAGCACCATGTAACACTAAAACTATGCTTGGAATGCATGTCACTCTCATCTTTTTGATGTGTAATTCTCCCAATGTAAACTCAGTTACTATTATACTCTCTCTCAAGGGTATTATTTGAAAGTAAGAGACTGGGCCAAGTATCATAGGCTTGACAGGTTACATTTGTGTTTCCTTGAATTTCCAAATATCTGTGGAAAAATTGTGTAACTGCTTATATCACATTCTATGGAGCATTATTAGAATATCAATGATTGTCAGAAAATATCAATTTCAAGTTAGGTCAAACATGTTTGATATTCAGAAAGCCAGTGATGATAAGCTCAATTGCCTATGTTATGGAGTAATAGTACCATGAAGCTTTTCTGCTGGAGGGTTGAGAATGTGAGTTAGCAGACCAAAAATTGGAGAAAAAGATGGGCTATGAGGATAGCCAATATTTTGGCCCTAGCCCTTCAAGGTCAGTAAGGACTCAGGACATAAGAGAACCTGTGCTGTAATATCCTAGAACTCAGAGGTGTCTCAAATTTTCTGGTCAAGTAGATTATGGCACCTCAGAGGAAAGGCATAAATGAACTATAGTGCGTCTAAGGACAGTCACCCAGAGAAAAACATTCTCTCAGGCTTTCACAGAAAGCAAACTGGCCAAGCATTGGCCCTGACTTGTCCCGAAGGCTGATACTGACACCAGTTCTACAAAGCACTGTATATGGTTCCCAAGTTAATCCTGAGGGGATTTGACCTTGGAAGATAGAAAAGATGAATGTTTTGTTATACAGGTCTTGATTTGACTTGCCCTTGATCACTCAGCAAAAAAGCTTAATTAGAAGGCATGAAATGCAGAGCTAGGTTGGTGAGATGAGCTGTAGGAGGCTTGGATCAATAGCCTCCAACGTTACAAGTTTCACTCATGGCCCACTGCAGTTGTGAACATTGGACTGTGTATGCATCTGCTTCCTCTTAATTCAAAGAGAAGAATTTTTTTCTCTTTTTTTTTTTTCTTCTTACCTTAGCAACATCAATAGGAAGGTGGTCATGCCCACACACTGTGCTCTGTATAACTATTGTGAGGACAATGTGCAGTGTGTCAAGTGTTATGAAAAAATTAATGTTTATTGAAAGTGTTAATGTTTAATTGTTTGATCAATATTATACAACAATATCTATTAATCTAAACTGATCCGATGATGAAAATATGTAATATAACCATTGTTAAATTTTGCTGGTTTTGAAATTCTGTACTATATGTAAAAAATAAATAATCAATAAATTTTTAATTAAAAAAAGAGTAGGAAAATTTTATTAAGAGATAGATACTGCCAGGCGTGGTGGCTCACGCCTGTAATCCCAGCACTTGGGAGGCTGAGGCAGGAGGATCGGTGCAAGTTTGAGAGCAGCCTGGGCTACAAAAGTGAGTTCAAGGCCAGCCTGAACTGCATAGTGAGACCCTGTCTCAAAAAGTCAAAAAAAAAAAAAAAAAGAAATAGATACTTAAGAGTTGCAGGAGAGATAGCTCAGTAGAACAAGTGCTTGCCCCCAAGCACAAAGGCCTGAGTTCAATCTCTAGTTCCACAAAAAATAATAAGAGGTTCAAAAATATGGATAGCCACTGAGAGAGTCTATTCTAGGAATAATTTATACATCAAAGCCATAACATAGGCATTCAAACTGCCATGAACCTATACGTTTACAAGTACATCTGCTTAGCTAATATTAACCCAATAAGTAAACTTTCAGAGCCACATAGAAATAACAGAGGTATTTTTACAAAGGGATGAGTCCAGATGCTCTACTCATGCACCTACATTTATGCAGTAAGTGTTGTCAATCATAATATAATCTCAAATTGTTTATCATGTAGGAGCCAGATGAGTTTGGGAATTAAAAATTTATTAGGCCTTCTTCACATGTGCCCAAACTCTGATGTGTTTGTTTTTGTGTTGATTTTCTTATGTACCCAGCCCCTCTCTGATTGTATGTTCATATTTGTCTAACTTAGTTGTCTATAATAATTACACAATGTATACATGATGTGAGCATCACAAGTACCTAAGTTTTGCAAATATTATTTATCAATTATAAAGAAAACACCTACTAGTCATTTCTCCTTACTTTCTCCCATGAATTAAATTTGATATGTAAGAAAAGTTTCACCTTAAACTTGTATTTATATAAATGTATAAATATAATTGTATTGTACAGTGTATCAAAATTAGTCTGTTTTAAAGAGATAAATTCCTAAGTAATTTAATCAGCCTTACTTTAAGACAGATGATCCAAATTAGCCAAGGCAAACATGGTGCTACATGCCCTCGTTGACAGCTCGGGAGAAATGCAGTTGGTTTCAATAAAGCCTACATATGAACAGGAATTATACAATAAGGATTCTTTAAATAAAACCAAAAGAATCCTAATATAGCCAGATATAGCAAGTCCTAATATAGCCAGATTTGCCTAGCTCTTGAGTGCTTGTTTGAGGATAAAAAAGACTGAAATCTACAAAACAGTAAACAACAAATGGTACCGAATGGAAAAGGGCATTTTTATTAGAAAGAATTAAAAAAAAAAAGGTTCTCTGCTATTTGGAAAGGAGTTTCCATGAACCAAAAAACTATATAGATGTTCAAGTCATTGTCTTTTTATATCATTTTTTGGAACTGGTGTACAAGACAAAAAACAGTGATATTCCTGCTTGAAGGTTGGCTTTTGAGGCCTAGAACTTAAGCTGCTTCATTTGCATTTCACTTCTTTCCTTCCATTTTATTAGGGACCTGTTCTTTGTCTTTTCTGTGAGACTGCTGTCTGCAGGGAACTCAGCACAGTACTAAAGTTGTCATGGACAGCCACAGAAGAGGAGACAAGATAGCAGAAGTAATTTTTCATCTCCTGGGGGCATCTGAAGGCACCTGATAATTTACATTAGATACTATAATAGGCTACACTGAAAAGAGAGACTGACAGAGAACTTGGACTACAGATATTTATGGGGATCTTCCGACCTATTGTCTCATGCCTTCTCTCTATGACTATAAAAAGACAGACTTCTTCATTCATAGTGGAACCCCTCATTGCACTGTCTCCCTGCACCTAGGAACAAGCGAATCAGGCCATGTAACTTTACACAAGCCTGGTGGGCTCAGCTGCTTCATTCTTCCACCCTGTACTTACATCTTCCATTCCATTAGGTCCTGACAATCAGTTTTCTTAAGTTGATAATTTGAGCCTTGTGGTATATTAACACATTTTGTCCCTGAGTTTTAGTATATACATATTATATATATATATATATATATATATATGTATATTATGAAATTATATATATATGATTCATATATTATATAAATCTCAGCTTAAAGTTAAGGTTATGTGGTTGAAACCTTACAATTTTAATATATACAAAGTAACTAATGGGTGTTGTCTTTTATACAGTATATATTTAGTTCTGAAAAATCTGGCAGAATTTGATATACCTGTATCAGATTATACCTAAATTGTATCAATAAACTTAAACTAAAAACAAAAAAACAGTTTTGGTCTATATCTATTGGCTTTAGTTACTATCTATTGTCCTTATTAAGCGAACATTTTTCTTATTGTATAGATAATACATGCTTATCTATTGGGTGATGAATCTATTTATAATCAATAACACTGTTTCCAAAATATATAAAGATCTCTCAAATAGTTCCACAGCTCTTGTTAGTTTTCTTACATCACATAAACTTGTCAAATAGTTACATTATGCCTTAAATATTAAAAAAACACATGGATATAGATCAAATTTATATACGTAGTAGTGATGCTAATCACTGATAATTTTGTAGTGTATTGAATGTACCTGTTGCTATGCTTTCAGTCTAGGTGTGTCCCCCCAAAGCCTCATGTAGTCATGGGGCAGCTTTGGGAATTTGTAATGGATTATTGTGGAAATAGATGCTGCACCTTCCTGGGGCAGGTGATTTGCATTTCAATGTAAGAAAGGAAGAGATGTTAGTTTAGCTATTTGAGCTGCTGCTACCTTTGTCCCTGCACTCTTGCTCTTAGCTGCTGCCATGAAAGAATGCCCTCTGCTTTGTACCACTCTGCATTGGAGCCAGTCAAATATGGACTGAAACCTCCAGTAACTGTGAACTCAATAAACCTTTCCTTCCCTCATTTTGAGTGTCAGGTGTTTGTCCTAGCAATGAACGAAGAGTAACTAAGGCACCTGTGTCTCACAAGCACACAGTATTTAAATATGCAAACCTAAAACTCATATTATGCTGGTGGCTTCTTTGACTGCAATTATTTATACTGACTAAACCTTTTACAATTATTATATGATTTAGTTATAGTGGTATGTAACTTATGGCTGTTAAATAACAGCACCCAAATTTTAAACCTCCTATGAGTTTCTTACATAGTTCGCAGATCACTAGTTATAATATTTTAGAATAAAATTTGAGATAAAGTTCTAGCTATTGTGTACAACTCACTTTTGCTTCCACCTACTCTGTTAATAAAGATTAAAATATTTATGTATCAGAATATTAAAAATAGACATTTACACAAATGAAGAAGTTTACTAGGCTAGGCAAGTCAAAAAGGTGAACAGACTGCAGCCTTGGGCTGGAATGCACAGACAGTGTGGATTTAGAATAAAATGGAGAGTTCATACAGCCTTAACTCAGAACTCTACTCTTTTTTTATATCACAAGTGCTTAAACATACAATATATACACAAATTATCAACTTTAGATTTTATTTTCAGCGGATATAATTTAAAATACTTTCAGCCGGGCGTGGTGGCGCATGCCTGTAATGCCAGTACTTAGGAGGCTGAGGCAGGAGGATCAGTGTGAGTTCGAGACCAGCCTGGGCTACAAAAGTGAGCTCAAGGCCAGCCTGAACTGCATAGTGAGACCCTGTCTCAAAAAGACAAAAAATAAAATAAAATAAAATAAAATAAAATAAAATAAAATAAAATAAAATAAAATAAAATGAAATGAAATACTTTCAAATGTTGATTTTTATTCTGGGCCATCTTCTGTGTCTCCCCAGTCCCCGATGTCACTAGTGCAGCAGTTGACTCCTAGGCAGATACTCGTATATCCTCTTCCCTTAGGAAAGAAAAGGCTTCTCAACTTTTAGTTGAGCTGGGCTAAAAAGGACAGAAAGTCAGAGCAAAGACCTCTCCTAAAGAGAGATTACTGATGTGTCTCCCTGGGTCAGCACATCTTACATGACTTGGGTACGGAACTTTATGTAAAATGGATAAGGTTTGTCTTCTGAGCCAGTTCACTGGCAAAGAATTTCTGTAAAGGTAGTTTTGTGTAGGGATCCATAAATGTAGGAATCTGTTGATCTTACTGCGAACTGGTTCAACCCTGGGGAGACATGGTGGTAGGAATCAGAGAGATAGACAAGATAAAAAGTTGGGCTAAGTGGTTGCCAGTCTGCCTGATGGGCAAGATTAACTCAATGCACACAGAAACGATCTCTTATTTATACTTCTACAAACTTTGCATCCCATAACACAAAGCTACCCAGCAACCAATAGCAGGCCTGAACCAGACAGGATGTTTTTCTCAGCACTGGGGTAGCTTTCTGCTCCAGGCAGGTAAGCTCAGTCCCACCTACACACAGTTTATTGATTTCCTGGCTTCCTGTGGCTCCCAACAGTTTTGTATTCCTTCGGTATACCTAGCCCCTTGATGGCTGTCAATCAATGGAAAGCATTTCCCAGAGTTTTTCCACCACTTATGGGAAAGTACACAAAATTCATTGTGCTTAAGGTGTCTTCCAAGAGAAGGGGATATAAGAATCTGTCCCAAAAGGCAGGAACTACTGTCTTCCTTCTTATGTGTTCACAGGAGCACTTCACAACTGCAGCCATAAAGCTTAAAGGAAGGAAATGGGTTTATTCCACCCTTGCTGTGAGGCAGCAGGTGAAGCAAAGAGTTTCCTATTGCAACTTCCTATAAATAAAGAGAGAAAGACTCCCACAAACCAAATACTTTCTGTCATGTGTCCCTACAGGTGTGAGTCTAGGGTACATTGTGGCTGCTGCTGGTAAGACAAGAGGGTGTTAGCTTTCCTGTACTGCCACCACATCGACAGAAGCTAGGGAAGTAGGTTTAAGAAAGTATTATGGAAAACAGGTATGATAACACACATCTGAAATCACATACTCAGGAGGCTGAGGCAGGGGAATTGTTTTGAGTTCAAGACCAGCCTGGGTTACAAAGAGCATAATAGGCCAGCCTGAACTGCATAGTAATACCCTATGTCAAAAAGACCCAAAAAATGAAGAAGAAAGAAAAGGTATGATGGGGACACTCCCATTCATTCCACCTTTTTATGTGTGTGTTTCACATAAGAAATTTGGTTAGTCTCCCTTCTGTACACATATCTCTGTGGGATATCCTGAAAAACCATGAAAAATCTGGTTCTAAGTCCATGAAAAAATGGTTGGTTTATTTCCTACACACACGCATGGTTATGATATTAACTGTGAGATGGAAAACATTGCCAATAATAAAAAAATATAAGCCGGGCGTGGTGGCTCACGCCTGTAATCCCAGCACTCAGGAGGCTGAGGCAGGAGGATTGGTGCGAGTTCGAGACCAGCCTGGGCTACAAAAGTGAGCTCAAGGCCAGCCACAACTGCATAGCGAGACCCTGTCTCAAAAAAACAAAAACAAAATAATAATAATAATAATAATAATAATAATAATAATAAAATATAAATTATAAAACAATGGATTGACTTTGTCTTCTCATCAGAGCTACCATAATACAGGTGAACTACATGCCCAGAAACCAGTCCATGGCTTTGTTGCTGCTGGAATCCAGGTGAATTGTGCAGGAAGATCTAGAGATGAGCTAGAAAGAAAGCCACACATTAGGGTCACAGCCAGGGTGCACAGGATGGACAGGGAGGAATAGAAGCATGAAACTATCAGAAGCAATAGTCACAATATGAGTCAGTAGGCGGTAAGTTTATTGAAATAGCATTGTGCTTTGGGATAAAGACACGTGGTATAGAGGTGGACCAGTTTGTCCCCACTATTTTGCTCTGCTTTTCTCTGTTCTGTTTTGATTTTCTTTCTCTGTTGTTTTTCAGTGTGAATGTTTATTTTTGCTTCCTTTGTTTCTTTTTTCTTTCTTTTTTCTCTTTTCTCTTTTGGCTTTCTTTCACATTTAGATCTCCAAGGTTTCCTTTGCTTTATTATACTTGTAGTCTTCCTCTATTGTCAATAATTTTTTGTTTTATACTTCCATGTGAGTAAATAGTGCTTCTTGTCTTTTTGGTTCACTTCAGTACTTAGACACTTTCTTTTCCAATCTTATTCTCTAATGTCCTACAATTAGACAAAATTTAAGCCGTTGCCCGATGCTCCCACAATCCTGCCTCAATTATATTTAATCTCATTTATCTATTCAAGGTTTTGCCTAACCTTCTTAAGCATCCCACCCAACAGGGTAAGGTCAATCTGTTAAGAAAAAAAACCATTGCATACAAATTCCTAGTACAAGATGAATTATATTATATGGCTATAGAACTTGATACTTTGGCAAAAAGTGTCAGGTTAATAATGATGTAACTTGTCACCATTAAAACTGTGCTTGAGAAGTGAGTGTTCATCTCAGATGCCCATTTCTGGATTGGGTCTTTGAATTTTGGGACCCTAATGGTTTTTAGTTCTTTGTAGATTCTAGATAGAAGACCTTTGTCTAAGTACTTGTTAGTTAAAATCTTTTCGAAATTTGTGGGTCGTCTTTTCACTTTGTTAGTGATTTCCTTTGACATGCAGAAACTTCTTAGCTGGAGGAGCTCCCAATTGTTGATGCTTTCAAGTGTTAAATGTGCAATTTGATTTCCGTCCATGAACTCTTTACCTACTCCCTTGTCTTCAAGATTTCCTCCCACTTTCTCTTCCAGGAGATTTAATGTTTCACTTTTAATATTTAGATCTTTAATCCATTTCGACTTTATTTTCGTGCATGGTGATAGACTAGGGTCAAGATTTAGTTTTCGGCATGTAGAGAGCCAATTTTTCCAGCACCATTTGTTAAAGAGGCTGTCTTTCTTCCAGTACATATGTTTGACCCCTTTGTCAAAAATAAGGTGGCTGAGTGTGTTTGTATTTGCTTCTGCGTCCTCTAGTCTATTCCATTGATCTTCAGGTCTATTCTTTTGCCAATACCATGCTGATTTTATGACTGTAGCTTTGTAGTATAACTTTAGGTCAGGAATTGTAATGCCTCCTGCCGTACCTTTATTGCCGAGAATTGTCTTT